>VYZW01061478.1:1369-33665 GCA_013401315.1 Balaeniceps rex | reverse complement strand
GTTTTTTGTCCTTTTTTTTGCATGACCAACACTGTGGTCTCCAATGGCGTGTCCCATATTCCTTACTACTGAATAGATTTGGTTTCTCTCCTTCCTTTTATCTATGTTTCATGAGAGAAAAACAGACAAATGAATATTGATTGATTGAATTTTAAAAGCACAAAGACCAGTGAACAATCAGTGTTAAAAGGGTAAGCAGGTGCAATTTTCCCCTACCACAAACTGTGTGCTGTTCTTCAGTCTGCCACTTGTGAAACCGGTCAGCTGCCTCAGGAAAAACTATTTTTCCCCTATAAAATGCTCTAAGTCTCTTCAGGCTAAAGCATTTCAATAAACACTTGATTTGCTACAATGCAGATTTGCTTTGGATGTCTAGCAGATGCAGAAGTCAGATGGGCTGAAGTTTCACAATGTCTTTCACATCAATACAAGAGGTATTCTGGATATATGACACAACAACCTATTTTCTGAAAAATGCAGGCTTTGAAAATGTCTCATGCTGAGTGTTCAGAGTTTGTGGATACTTTTGACAATTTTGCTCTTACTCTTGTGTCAGGAGAAAAGTGGAGAGTCCTCATCAGAGCAACTGAAAATAAAAAAAATATTAAAGTTTCTGATGGTGGTTGTTTGGAAAAAAGTGTCTGAATAAGGACATGAAGGAGAATAATAAACAACTGCATTGCCTGCTTTCTGAAACAGAAGTTTAGACTACATGCTGAGTTTACTGAGTAAGGCTCTTTGGCATGTATTTTTGAGTCAGATGGGAAGTTAATGGATGCCATACACCACAGCACTGTGCAGCGGCAGCTGTGCTCATCCTAACTGCTCTGTGCTGAACTTGGAGCAAGTTACCAGCTTGCTTCCATTACCTTTGGTATCTGTTGTACATCCATTTCAATAAACATCTGATTTGCCACAATGAGGACTTGTTTTGGATACCTAGCAGACTCAAAAACCAGATATGCATCTTTGTACAGATGTAGGTACTTCAGTGTACGATGTAGACATGCCCTAAAGGATCGTAATTATTCTTTTCGTGCCTTTTAGCCAAGGAAAACACTTATAACATTTGGTAGATGGAATATGCTATGGTAACCTTTGAAAGAAAATACAACTTGAATTGCTGAATTCCATTTATACAGTCACTTTTCAGAAAGTGATGCATTTCACGGTAAAAAAAATCCCAACTCTTGGACCAACCAAAACCACTCCTGACATTTCTCAATTAGCCAAAACAGGTTTTTTGTTTTGTTTTTTTAAAGGGAGCAAAACGGGTCTAAAAAGAAGGAGTTAAGTTGTTAAATCACAGGCCAATGTGGCAATTGTAATAGTTTAAAACTCAGGAGGTAATTTCCGCCACAACACAGGAAAAGGTTGTCACCAGCTTCACCACCTTTGCACTTTAGTAAGTACCCAATATCTGCAGTTCTGAATTGCATGTGGAAACATATCGTGCTTCAGCAACATATCCAGAAGCAAACCAAGTGTTCATTGTTCATGGTTTAAGCGGGTATCCTGGTTTCAGCTGGGTTAGAGTTAATTTTCTTCCTAGTAGCTGGCATAGAGCAGTGTTTTGGATTTAGTATGAGGNCACTGCTCGGGGACTGGCTGGGTAATTGCATTGTGCATCACTTGTTTTGTATATTCTTTTATCATTATTATTATTATTATTTTCTCTTCCTTTGCTGTCCTATTAAACTTTATCTCAACCCATGGGTTCTACTTATTTTTGCCAATTCTGTCCCCCATCCCACTGTGGGGGGGAGGGTGAGCGAGTGGCTGAGTCGTGCTCAGTTGCTTACTGGGGTTAAACCGCGACAGTGGGATTTTATTAAGTTAAAAAATTCTGCTAAAAAAGGAGAAACTGCTTGAAATGGAGTGCAATCAACAGTGCATCAACAGTGAAATCTCTCTCTGATCAGTTTCTCAAATATGATGTGAACTGTCTTAAAACATAGAAATAGAGAAAGATAATCTGTAAGGCTGTGCTATATTCTGAGCACCTGTTGCCCTACCTTAATGCATGCTGAAAGGCTTTCTGTACATACAAGTCAAAATGCAGCCACAAAGAAATCACCTGCCCGAAGTCAAGCTTTCTAGAGGCCTTTGACAATTCATTTGCCCTACAGATTATGCGTAATTCATTTTCCAGTCCCCAACTACATCCTGACGATCTGCTCCAAAGTTTCAGTGCAAAGTTTTGCATTGATTTGCAAAGACAACTCAAAACCAAGTTAGGTTGGACAAAGAGAAAAACAAATTCAATGACAGCAGTGTCTTGATTTGCTTCCGCTAGCATTATTTTACACTATCTGAAAGGCAGGGGTCTCATCCCCTTTGATTTTAGGCTAGAGCACTAGGGAAATCTCAGATTGCTAAATCTTCATGGTTTCACACCTTCCAGGATCAACAAAGAAACCGCAAACATGATTTCCCTGGAACTGAAAAAAACTCCTCTTTTTTTTTTTTTCCTTTTGTCCCCCCTTTCATCTTACTGAGAAAATAAGGCTGTTGTTACTATCTTTTTTTTCCTGTTGGTAACGTTTCTAGCAAGAGAAAAAGCTTCTGTTGGAAGGAAGATTCAACTGAAAAAGCACCTCCTTACAAAGCGCAGGTAAAGCATGGGAAGCTTATTCCAGCAAAGGTTATTAAATATCTGGACTCTTGGTAACATACAAGAGAAGAAGTCAAGATGAGTGGCTGTTAAGAGACCCAGGTTCTCAAAACTGGCTGTCTCCTGTGGGTGAATGAGAACACATGGAGTTTAAAATCTAGTCATTCTTTTACATGAAAGTTTGAACTTTCGATAGGTGAGTTTAGCCACTTTCTAACTGTGCCTCTGAACTACTGATGAGAATATGTGACGAGTGGCAAAGCATGCACCTCTCAAGTTTAGCAGAATGGTGAATCTCACTTTCTCTGTTTACCCTCAGCTTTATAACTGTTTGTCCTGAAAGTCTGATTTAGACATGTGATCTGGCACGTATCTGGCGCTTTTTATGATGATAAAGAGTCAGAAATAGTGTGAACACTTATGGGGATAGTATGGGTCTGTTACTGCTCACCACTGAAACTAGCAAAACTATTAACTTGGCTGGGAGTAGGACAGGGACCTACTGCAGGAGAAGAGTTCAGGGACTAGTGGTCTAAATCCAACAAAAGAAGTAATTTTATGTACTTGGATGTGATCATGTTGCTCAACATATCTGAACTCCAGTGACTTACTACCCACGCACTTAACCTATCCAAAATGCAAAGGAAACCCCAACATGGCTTCAGCCTTCTTTCACTGCGGTTGGATTAAACTGTTCTCCTGGGTCTCCAAGCATCCATATGTTGGCTGCCAAGTCTCACTGAAGCATCGTGCTTGGCGTTGCAAGAAAACTGACTGGCTGCAGAAGAACCCTTTAAATGTAAGCTACTTATCACTGGGTGACTGAGCAACATCTGAGCACAAGGAAAAATACTGGTGATCCACCCTAGGAGGAACACGGGGAATTTTTTCCTACCCTTAAACAAGATCAGCTAAACCTCGGTATTTTCTTCACTAGGCCAGACAACTCTGACTTATTCTGTCTTCCCTCAGAAATAATTTTCCTCCACTTCTGATCATTCCTGGCTCTCCTGGACTCTTCTCCATTCAGCTCATGTCTTTCTTGGAGACTAACATCCAGCACGGGTCTGACCAGAGCACGATTTCATGTGCCTTATAGGCAGCATTCCTGTCTATATATAGCAGCCTGTTTGCCTTTTCCACGACGGATGAGATTGCTGAATAATGTTAGCTGGATTATCCACTATAATCCTCTCATCTTTTCTTCAGAGCTGCTATCCAGCAATTGATTAGTACTAGGTGTTAAGAATCCTTCATTTGTTTTGAAGACACCATGTCAAAAAGGCTAGTAATCTGCCAGTACCATTTTAAACTCTTCTTATCTCTCTGTGTGTGTTCACAGTCCTTTCCAGCGAAGCCCGGGTTACAGATACAGTGACTGAGCTGCATTATCTGATCCAGGTTCATGAAACACTGTCTAGAACTGGAACAAGGTCAGATCCAGGCTGGACACTCTTTGGTACAGGTTTCCACTGTGACAGCTGATTGCTAATATATATATTCTTGCTTCAGTTCTCCAGCCACTTTTGCACCAGCTAGCTTCCCCTAGACAGAGATGTGACCAACACAACAATGCCAATAATAAACCAGGTCTACCTTCTTATTGAAACCTCCTCCAGCTCAGTGTGCCACTCGCAGCCAATGATGGACCATGCAACAAGCCCTGCAGGTGTGGCTTCATGGTCGGTGAGCTCGCTGGTGTCACAGCAGCTCGGGGAAGCACACAGCCCAATACCACTTCTGCCTTCAGTGGCACATGGATGGAGCTTACTTAAACGACTTTCCCATCCATACAGATAGTGACAATATATAATCAGGGCCACCCGATCTTTTTGGACCTTACCGCCTTGCAAGCAGCCACCTATGACTTGCCCACAATCACATGGTCAATGTTACCCACATCAATGTAAATTGGATTTATTTCACCACGGAACATGTGTTTCAAAGCAACAGAGACGAAAGACTATTTTTGTTCTCTTACGTGTCTAAGCGAGGACAGTGGTTTGCCCTACAATGTCACAGACCAACACGAAGCACAAACTGGAGCTGTAGGTACTTGGACCACCAAAACACCAGTCTTGTTTCCTTATATCTGCATTTCAGGACTGCTTTCATGGGCTGTGAGTTCTCAGGCAAAGAAGGATGGTGCAGTGCTCTCCCAAGACACAGGGGCCAAATGCAGAGGGGAACTCTTCCCAGCGCCCTGAGGTTTGTGGCAGAGTTGTAGCAGGAAACTCCTACCAGCTCTCTCCAGTTCAGCAGCATTGTCCATCCCCTCCTTCTCAGTAGTAGAATAATCTTAAAAGACACCTTGTCTCCTTAATTATGAATTACTATACTGTTTTAAAAGCCCAGAAAAAAAATCATCATTAATGTAAAGAGTTGTCTATATTGGAAACTTTATTGATTCTGGAACAACTCCTTTGTGGGACATTCAGTCCTGTGAATTGCTGAGAAATTCACAGAGGAGGAGGTCTGCACTGTACAATGTCACATCAATCTCATCAAAACATTTGCTCATCATCGCATGAAATGTCACACACAATAAGGACAAAAATACTTGTAAACCTCTTAGTTTCTATTATTTTTCCTCTGGAGATCAGGAAGCTGATAATGAAAAGCATGAAAAGTATGAACAGGTCTCTATTTCGCAGATGAGTTTCAGATATCCTATATGGATTTCAGTCTAAATTTTGTATTTTTTGAAACTTCAGCAATAACAAGCATAATTTTAGCTGATATTTCTCACTGTCTTACTGATACAGGGACACAGTTCTCATGTTTAGACTGTTCTTTATTTCATTTTTTAAAAACTGGAGATTTTTTTTTTTCCTGGCTGTCTAGAACTTACTTCCTTAACCAGAACAATTCACTAAGTTCACTATGATGCTGGAATGAGTTTATGTACATTCCTAATTCAGCAGTTATCCCTACCACAAGGAGTGGTCTTAAAAGATGCAACTTAAAATGCCTTCTGCTGGAACCTACTTCTCTAAAGTGCAGCAAGTGCTTACATATGCTTGTATTTATTAAGAACAAATACATGGTTAACAACCGACATACTTTTTATGTCAGTGTAGGTAGGAATTCAAAATAGATAAGGGATTAACTCCCAAACACTATACTATCTACACAGAGCTGCCAGAACTTGACAACACATCCAAGATAATAATTTTGTACCAAAGCCAGTGCATGAGACAATCCAGTCCCTGATGCTGCAGTTATCGTAAATTTAGTGACACCTTGGATGCCAAATGCTTGCTTTATGCTCCAAGCGGGAAACAGTTGGATGACTAGGGATCCTTTAAAAACCCATGGATGTCAGCGGGAGTTTTTCCAAGGACCTGACACATGGTGCAGTGCAGACCTGTTCCACGAGAGGCTAACAAGTGTGTGTGTGTGTGTTCACGCGTGCGTGTGTACTCCAACCTCTTTACCTCTGGGAAAGACCAGTCAGTGGATGCTGGCACTGCAGCGTGCGGCACTCAGCTGGTTAATCGCTAGATGCTTGCATTTAGCACCGCTACCGCTCCCGAGTAATCTCAGCTCTGCACTCGCTCCTGCTGCTGCCATAAAGAGACTGCAGCTGTGTGACTCTCTGCAGCAAGCATTATGGGCTGCTAAACTCTTCCTCCTCTAGCAATAAATTACATGGCAATCTGGCTTCTAATGTCTGTCTACAATTTTCAACCTCTTAATAGGGGCTCCTTAGCCATTACCTGCCCAGGTTACTTCCTTGTACTGCAGTGCTGCTTATAACTCTGCATGCCAAAAGAACATGGCTGAAGCACAGGAGCTGACAATGACATGTCTCCAAAAGGCTGGAAAGCACCTTTTATTTAGCCCTCTGCTGGTAAACTGGGGGCTTTCTTTCAAGGTATGTGTTTTTCAAAATCTGAGCACACCTCTGCTGTTCCGAATCTTCAGCCGACTGTCAGTGGCTGCTATTATTAGGCATTGCAGAGGGGCTGTGCCCCACCCTGCTAACTGTTGTCTGTGGATCCTGACAAATGATGCTGGCAGCTCAAATTAAAATAATCAGAGCACCGCCTAAATCAACAACCTGAGCTCTGCACCGTCTGGAAAGAGCAGCAACTCATAAATGAGAGCAGGTCTGTCTCCTTCCAAAAAGAGCTCCCCAAACTGCATTGGTTGTTGGCCTTTTTTTGCACACAGAGAGCATTTGTTTTTACTGGCGAGGAGGAAGAAAGCTTTACACACCTCCAGCGCCTAACCTCGCTGCAAGTCAGCTAAGTAACAAAAAGCATCTGTGTGTCAAGAGCTGCACAGGTCTGGTGTGCAATTGCCAAAAGGCCATACCCATTTCAGTGCCACTGGCCTTGTCGGATGACGTTAACCCTTGCAAGAACATGGCTTTCTCAGATCAGAATTTGCAACAGGAAAGGCTTTTCTACTCTAGGGAAATTAGGACCAGAGGCAGGTGTAGCATCCCCATGCTCCCAAGTCCTGCTCCTGAAAGACATCCTCAGTCCAAACAGTGCTTCAGCACACTCAGGCTCTGCATGTGCTCATGTGCCATTCGAGAGAGGGTAAGGTTTAAGAACATATTTCAACGCCATCCTACCTAAATAAGGAAGCATGCAATTGAATTCGTGGCTCTGTTGGGTTTGCTGGTGAGACAGGCAAACAAATCCCTTTCCGGAGCTTCATCTCCCCCATTGATAAACAAATACATTGAAATCTTTGCAAAGTTCCTTGGGACGCACTCAGAAAGAGGCTCAGAAGCTAAATATTACTGCTGTGAGTGCTCATAATTTACTACACATGCACAGCCCAATGCTTTCCCAAATACATGCTGCAGACCAACCATCTTGCTGGTGACTGTACTTTGCAAGGATTCAGCTGATGAAAGAATGCACTTCATTCAGTACAAGAATAAAACAGTATTCGTAAAGCAGGTAAGGAGTTAGATACAAGGAGTGATTCCTGGAAGAGCAAGAGTGCTCAAGGAGAGATTGAGCATCACTGTGCATGCCCTTCCAGCCCCATCCCACCCTCATCCCTGGTACCCAGCTATCCATCACTTTTAGCACAGCATGTAAATGCCAAAGCCTCACCTCTGTCTTCACATCAACATCTACCCTGCTGCTACCATGGCATGTGGCATCTGTCCTTAAAGTTACACTCCAGGCTAGAGCTGTTCAATAGTTTCCAAAAATGTAAATCTTTTAAAACTATTTTACTTTACCAGACACTTAACAACAACAGCAAAATCACAAAAACTTTTCACTCATTTTCAACTTCCTTTGCAAAATATAATTTGAAAGGCACAAACCGAAATCTAGTATCTCAGCTCCATGTCTGTGCTCAAGAGATGCTGGTGATGTGTTAAGGGGTAGGAATGTGCTGTGGAAACAATTCTAAATTTAAACGGTTGAGTTTGGGTAAGTCTGGAGACTGTCTAGAAATTTCTCAAGAGCAAGCTGGTTTCTGGTTTCTATTTGTTCCTAGTTTTCACTGATACCTTGACAGCAATTATTTTTTCATCATATTTCTGCTTCTCTTGCTGTCATGTAAACATTCCTAAAGCAAAAATACAGATAAAACCCGAGATGGTAATTTTAGTTTTCAGACATTATAGGCATTTTTCTTTGGCTTTTGGCTTAGAATGGGCAAAGGCAATAACATGTCTTACACTGTGCATGAACTCCCAGTATTTTATATGCTCCAGAAGTCAAGACAAGATACAACTGCACTCGCACTGGTTTCTCTGTGCAAGGTCTGCCGTGAAGCTGACTCAGGATATTGCTGCAGTCCAGGGTAGGGCTGCAGATTTGTGTGCAGGGAAACCTCTCTTCATCCTTTACAGCAAATGCAAACATAACACTTCCTCTCCCACAGCTGATTTCCACTGAGGTTCACAGGAACCTCACGGGTTCATGTCGTGCTCACAATATAGATCTTATTTAGATCTAGTTTGTGATAATCCCTAGTTTACACATACTAAAACCATTCCTAGAAATATTTGCAGCAGGATACAGACTCTCCCTAACCCCACCAGGTCTTCCTCACCACAGAGTACCCTGGAAATCTGTTAAGGTCTCACTAGCCCTCAAATTTTTTCAGCTCAGAATATAAAAGGAGGACAGCTACAGCTACAGGAGAATTTTCTATTATTTCAGGTACTTGGGTGTTAGGACTGCTGAGGAACAAGATGGCAGAGGAATGGTTGTGATTAATCAGAGCCGTAAATACAATTGCAAATAGGACAAGGAGGGAAAAATAGGAATGGAAAAATTGGATTAAACTATGTAGCAGCAATATTCAAATGATCTTCATGATGAATTGCAAGGGGGGGCTTTCTTTAGTGCCAAAACTCATGAAAGCAGTTAAAGACATGGTCACTCCAGGGGTGTGTTTGAGTACACAGGACGACTGCACTGCATCAGACCACCTAGCCCATGCTCCATTCTAGCACAGTGCCTAAAACAGAAGACCTCAGGAGCACAGCAAATATATGTAAAACTTCTCTGCCAGCCTCTAGTAATTTGCAACTCAAAAATTACTTCTATTGAATGAGAAAGTCCTTCATGGATTCCACTTCCATGAGCATGCCTGGGTTCTCCTCAAGCCCAGGTACACTCTGAGAATCCACTACATCCTGGAGAGAGGGGCCCTACAGCTTAACAGCTCGCTTTAGGAAGAACATCTCTTTGGGTTTGTTTTGTCCACAACTGCTACCCTTCTGAGACACCTACTAATTCTTGTGCCAAAAGGTGTGAGTAGTATTTCCTTATCCTCTCTCCCCGTAACACTCATGACCTTATAGACTTCTGCAGATTTTTCTCACTCACCTATCTTCCAAGCCGAAAAGTCCCAGCCTGCTTACTCTTTCCATGTTAGGTCTGAAAACAACTGAATTCAGAGAGTTTTGATCCTGTGCTTAACTTTAAGGACAAAAACATTACTTCCTAAATGAAGGCATAGGAAACTAGTGTATTAAGTCATCACAGCAATAGTAAACTGCTGATTAAATGAATTTGCCACATCTTTCTATGTGATCCCCCACACCAGAGATTCTAATTTTCATGAACAACTTTCTCTGGAAGGACTCATAAAAATTGTGGAGAAGTGTTACAGTAAAATGACCTTGGACATGAGATCTACTAGTCGTAAGTTTTAATTTTGTGTGATAATAGGCAATAGGTGAATGGGGAAAAAACCCAGATATTGGCTTTTCTGTCAATAAATTTTCTGAAATTTATGGACACCACATGATACTCACTGCAGTTGCTGGGTGTCCAGCTCAGAAACATAGAATGCCTAGGTTACCAGCAATTCTGATACTGAAACCATACCGTTACTATCTTTCCAAAAGATAATTGTATTACTATTCTCAAAGACCCGTTGAAAAATCAGTGCAATGCTATATGTAAACATATATGCACCTGCCTCCCTTTTGGGAGGACTCTAAAACGTCATTTGGTACAGGTTTAACTGGTGTGAAATGAATCTCCTTTGCAGGACAAGGATCACCTCCTCATCCCTGTTGAATTATCTCCCATACTAGTCCTAGTCCCTTGCGAAAGGCAGCATTGCTCAGACTGGAGATCTCTTTTGCAGCGCTGGCCCTGCAGTCCCTATATTTGGATGGACAGTCCTGCGCTGGCCTCTCTTAACACCAGCTGTATATGGGTGTGAAGGACTTTTTTAAATGGAGGACCCCATTTACCAAATAATCCAACTTGCTCTGCAGGACTGCTTTTTGTCGTCATATTTACACCTCCACCACTCTTTCTGTTACCTGCACACTATCAATTTTGATTTTTCATTACATCAAAGTACCAATAGAGAACACCTTCCAGCCTTGAAAAGCTGCTTCCTATAAGTTCTCTCCTGCCTTTGCTCTCAAGGAACAAAGCTCTGTTCAGCAGTCTCCCTCACTAACAGCAACTTTTGGAGACCTGTCAGTTAGCCAGTCCTTAATCCATCTAAGGCAGACCCCACTGATACAGAGGGGGCTATTTTTAAACAACAATGTCCCGCCATACTAAGTCGAACACCTGATGACATTTAAGTAATGTTAAACCCATCTCAACAAACTCATAATCTCATAGAAAAAGCAAGAATGGTCTTCTTTGGCAGGAGGTATCTTTGACACGGCTATTTGAAGAATTACTTTTCTTTAATGCTTCGCTGAGCTACTGGTTTTCAGAGCTGGACACTGGTAAGCAGTAACCATTGGTACTGTTGGTTTTACTTGCTAAGAAATCAGTACTTTTTAGTAGCTTCCCACTTCCATCTGTAGGCTGGACATCTCCTTAACCCGAAAACCTCCTCCAGCTCCTGCACTGGTTGTTCTTCTAGTGGACGATTTCTCCTCAGTGCTGTCCCTTAATGATTGCCTTTAATTCACCTGATATATGGGTGACACATATTCACTGCATCATGTGTGCATTTGCACCCCAGATGCACTGATACATACTCAACGTCTCCACTTCCCAGCTTTATGACTGCTAGCTAAGTAACGGCAAATATTTACATTTTGTAAATGCTTGTCTGTGTTTAGATCACTATCTGGTGGTGATCTCTGCAGTAATAGAGAAGGGGGCCATATAATAAATTGCAGAGCCACACAGTTTATTTATCCAAAACGTGATAAATTAACTCAGCTCACCTGTCCCCTGGCCACCGAGCCTGCTTCCTCTGGGACTATTCACATTCCAGACTTCTGAGCAACTCGCAGCAGGCATATTTTTTAAAGCCACAAAAATGCTTCCTATTTCACCCAAAATTTTACTCACCACCCCCTTCAGGAAAAAAGCAGACACCAGCACTGAAGTGTGCTATAGGAACAAGCTCAGAGAGAAGACAATTTCCGACCTCCTCTTTTAACCTCTTGCTTGCCTCCTGCAAGGCATCTTCCCACAGCATTCAGAGTGGGCACTGCTCGGTTCCGTTGGCTGTAGAGGGTCAGTCTCAAACAGATATTAAGAGTGGTGTGGCATGATGGAGAGATTTACCAGTATCTACCTGTGGCACACATGATACCCAAGTGGAGACATGTGATGTGACCTCTGTTCAAGGAAGGATCGGAAAACCAACTGCTCCTGGCCATCACAGGACCTCCCCAGGACAGAGTTCATGTTTTCCTCCCAAGCAGAGAGAACCGAGTTCCATTTTTTAGTAGTTGTCTCACATCTCCACATTTCTCAAACCAGACTGCCACAGTGCTGTCAGTCTTGCTATAGTCAGTTTGTGAATTTTAGGAACTTCAGAAACAGGAAGATCTAAAAATCACAGCTTAAGCATGTACAATGGTGTTAAAAATGTATACATTTAAAGCTTCTCTTTTTTTAGAATCGCGCATTCTATATTTTAAGGACTTATTTAGCTGTTTCTTGCCCTGGTAAACCATAGCATCCAAGTTCTCCTCAATCTTGCATGCATCCCTAACAGCTCTCTGAGACAAGGACAAAGTCCATTATTCACAGTTTACAGATGGAGAATGAATGCACAGAGAGGCTAAGTACTTGCTGCTGGCAAAACAAGTGGCTAACTCATGTTCACCAAGGTTTAGATTAATGTCCTAACAGTCTGACCCCTTTTTTCCTCTTCCCATGACACTTGCCTCTGTGCCAGAAAGGCATCTATTAAAACTGTGATTAGTCAGAGTAACAAAGTACAAAATCAAACTCTTCAAAAGGTGTCAGCCTTCTGGTGTAAATATTCGTATTTCCATGTTCGGATTTTGTTTTCCTTAAATACTCAGGGATGCACACTTAAAATTTACTCTGCCTGTCTTCCTGGCAAGCTCATTTGCCATGGTGATTATGGAAGCAAGCATAAACGTACAGTCAATGGTGTGTAGAAGTCCCAGTGGTAAATGGTTTTCTTTCTATACGCCTAGCACTGAGCCAGCTTGATTGAAGAGTGCTGGTGTCAGCTTCTGCTCATCTGAGTGAGATACTGCAGCTTGTAAAACAGAGGGAACACCAAGCTGAACCAAAATGCCACCTTTTTCTTCTTCTAAGAAATGCCATGCAACTTTTGAGAATTGACCTTATTTTAAGCCAACTGGTGGCAGAAGAGAAATGCCTAGCTTGTGTCACGTCACTCATCCTGATGGAGCAAAGCTTACACTAGAAATATACTCCTCTGCATTCTGACAAACATCTGCAGCAGCCCAAGCACAGGAGAAAAGTTACCTAAACAGCTTATATGGAAAACCTGTTGCTCTGCAGAGTGGGTTAGCAAACAAGTCAGGTCGTGGACGCACATTCAAGCTTAAAATAAGGCTGAATATTTTTCATGCTGAGGTAAAATTCTTTCAGTCTAATTCACTGCATACATTACTATACTATGTTTTATTTGTTGCTAGAAATAGAAACCAAAAAGGAGATACATATATAGAAAATGAAGACTGAGATTCTCAAGGCCTTCTCTCATACCAGCATAAACCTACAGTAAAAAGCTGCAATACACCAGGTGATACATCCATAATGGCCTCATGGCATGAAATGCAAAGCACCTAGAAGCAGAGCATCTGATTTACTTTGGTGAAAGGTTTAAGCACATCATGCGGAGTGGAAATGGGTGCCACTTGGTTTTCCATTACATAGTGGTCAAAAGAAGCAGCAATAATGTAAACCCTTTTTTTTAATGTGGAGACGGAAGGTTTTCAGAGCTATGCACAGCAGCAATGCGCGGAGCAGCTCTGCAGTATGGTCCTGCTGTACACGAGTCCCAAACCAGAGGCAGTGGCGAGGGGTGCCTCCGGGGGAACGTTCCTGGTGTTTCCACTTGGAGATTTGGCAATGTCTATGCGGACAGAAAGCTGTGAACCAGCTTAGAAATATGCATCTACTTGCTGCTGCCTGAAAATTAAGCGGTTACAGTATCCCCCCCCAAATCAAATGATACCATTTGCTCTTTTTCAGGAAATATTTTAGAGGCAAAAAAACCCCATCTATTTGTTTTACATCTGGTTATTTTAAATCTCCATGGACCTATTAGCAGAATAGCGGACTTAAAGAAAACAGCTTGAAACAGCAGCAGCGGCAGCAGCAGCAGCAGCCATTCCTCTTACTACAAAGGAAATCTGTAATCTCTGCCAGCTACAGTAAAACGTAGCATCTGTTGATCACTGGGGAGACCGGGGAAGGGAAGGTAAAACCCATGCAGGCTCTGCCGCCTTCTGTCATTTCCCTCCAGACCTCCAGGTGTGTGGTCCCCGGGACGGATCGTGCCACCCGACTGGGACCGGCACAGCTGCATCAACATCTCAGCCATGGGGAAGAAGAAGAGCTGGGTGTCACTTGAACAAGGGCAGGCTGTGTGGGGCTGGCAGGCTGGCAGTGCCCAGGGAAACACAGGCCTTTTGACATGGCGCCTGTGCCATGCTAGAAGATGAGCTGGCAATTTCTGTGTGCCGGGGTGATGGTGGTTTTTAAACACCCAGGCCCAATCCTTGCCAGGTGTCACTGCCCATGTTCCTCTGAGGTCTGCACCAGCTGAGCCCATCGCTCACTCCAAATTACGGTACTAAACGCGAAAACGAAAGTTTTAACTAAAATGGGGCAAAATCCTGCCTAAACTTTACCCCTGGCAGGATGCAACTCAGCAGGGAATCTGACTGAAAGCACGTGCTCAGCTACGGAGCTGCGGTGACAGTTTAACTAGTAGATCAAATAATGACACGATTTTGATAATGCAGTGTTTATATTCAATTGTCTTAAAAATTAGTAATATCACAATTATTTTCTGCAGTGAAAGTCACCCTGCAGCAGATGATTTTGTTTAACTTCTTAATCAGCTAAGCTAAAGCTCCCACTGTGAGAAAATATCTTTTCAGCAGAGTACTGATTTTCTCCTGCAACCTCCCCTCCTCCCCACTTATTGCTTCTTTTCTCCTCCATCATCAATCTTTTAAGCACGCCACTGTGCATTCACATTTTTCTTTCTGCACATGTCAGCTCAACGCTCTTCCTCAGAGCCCTCTTTCTCCACCAAATCCTGCAAAGCAGACTTTAACCACTCGTCTCCCAAACAGGGAACTCCACGCGCAACTTCGCAAAAGCCAGGCTCTGCGAGCACTTCCCAGCCACCCTGCTGGAATCCCCCCTTCCCTCCGCAACCCGCGGCTATGGACAAAAGAGCAAGTAAAATGAAACTGACTTACTGCTATGGCTTGGAGCCTTTCCTTGTGCAACTCTGCTTCCGCCATCCTGGAGAGAAGGACACGGGAGGAGAGAGAAGGAGATGGGTGGGTGGGTGGCAGGGGGCAAGAAGCAAAAAGGCAAACAAAACCAAAACAGAGCACACGCTGCAGTCACTCGGGGGGAACTGGAGTAATTGCAAAGAAAGCTGCGCTCCTGTGTAGTAGTCAGCCAGTTTTGGAGGCACTGCAGGCTGGCTCACGGTAGGATCATTTTAGTCACTGGACCAGTGCCTGCCGTGCTGCCTGTCTCCCAGCTGTATTGCTAACTGCATTTCATTGCTGCTTCTGTGTGCCGTTGCTGTCACACAAGCCATGTATGCACTCTCCAAGCAGCTGAGCACAGGGATAGCTCGCATGGCTATAATTTTTTGCGTTGACGTCTCAGCTCATTTGCTCCTCCTATGGGGCGCTGGGTCACGACAGGAGCTCGACATCAGTAGCGTGCACAGTAATCCAAACCTGCATGACTGCAGCAGAGGAGGCAGGCAGCTGTGCCACAGCATGTCCTTAGCGAGCAGCGAGGCGGGGAGGGAAGGACGGTGGCACATGGCGCGGCAAGCGGGAGCTGCGGCAGGCAGGCAGGCAGGCAGGCAGCGACTGCAGCCTCGAGTTAAAGCAGGTTTGGCTAAGGGAAAGGACAGGGCCAGCGGGAGGGGGGAGGGCATGGACTGGGGGGGATCAGCACAGCTGCTCCTGCATGCAGTGGTAAGGCTGCTGCTGCAGGGCAGCCTGCAAGAGCGGCAGTGAAGAGCAGGGGAGGGGGGGGCAAGAGGGAAGGTGTCCATGCACCCTGCACGTGCATTGCACACTAAAGCACTGTATTGACATCAGACACTCGAAAGTGACAAAGCTGTACGCAAAAACAGTCTGACTGAAGAGCCCAGGTGTGTTATAAATAGGGAAGGAGGCAGGTGGGGAAGGAAGGGGAGGCTGAACCAGTATTGATTTCAAGCGTGGCTTCGGTTTTGCATGCAACCTCACTTTTTTTTTTTTTTAATGATCTCCCATCTGCTTTGTTTTCTCATAACAGCAAAGAAGACCCCCACCCTCTCCCAGCCCCATCCCACTGGGTGCCACTGCAGGGGTGAGCACAGGGCTGCCCCGACGGAGGGATGCCCCCGAGCCAGGACAACCACCGTACCGGCTGGAGGGCTGGGCAGGGGCTGAGCGTGGCATCCTGCTGGTGTCCTGCTGTGAGGAGCAGAAGTGCATTTTGCAGCATATAATTTTGTTTTAATAACACCATGCTGACAAGACAGGGAAACCATTGTCTTGGAGGAAAGTGGTCTGGAGGTCACCCTGCTTTCCCTGTGCCTGCCCTTTCGTGTGCCACCCAGCCTGGCATTTTACCTCTCTGCTGACACCCCTGTCTCCTCTCCCAGACATCCTCCGCCTCCATCCCATTTCCAGCTCCGGGATGTGCTACTTGCTGCAGGCAGCTTTTCAAGGCAGCTGCTTTCTCAAGTGTTTCCACCTCCTGGTCCCATTTCCCTTACTGGTGCCCAGCCTCCTTGTCTTGTGACAGCATGTCAAAGTGACTTCTTGCTTAGCTTTGCCTCTGTGAAAGAGGTCCTTTGTTGTACAGAAAACTCACAGAACTTTATATAATTCCGGTAGTCTCTGTGGCCAAAAAGCAAAGTTTTATTGCCGTATCCCAAGTGAGGCAGTATCTGTAAGTGGGTGTTGGGGTGGGCTCACAGCTAGGGGAAATGCAACAATTCCTGCTTAAACTGGGATACTCTTTCGGTCTTCCAGATTTAAGTAATTTGTTGGATGGCATGTGTCCTGTAGCTTATTTGGTCCCTTTCAGCTTGTTGTTTTTCTTCAAAACCTCTCTTTTTTGTTTTCAGTCACCACATAAGGGTCTATGTGTTGCTGCTTATATTAGTACAGCTGGTTTTGAAATATCCTGTCACACAGGATCCAGACATCTATACTCCCACATGTGCACTGAGAACATACACGGGCAACTCCTACTAAGACTTGCAAGCTATGCAATTAAATCCCTTCAACACCCTTCTCATGTTTTGCTGTTAAGCCGTGCCCAGGGGAGGAATTCTGCTCAGGCTATATCCAGCAAAGGCAAGGGTATGCCCCAGTGCTAACTGGAGCTGGAGCTGGGATGGGCAAGCTATTCATTCCACAACCCGTAGTCACGTTAGATGCTGCCGAAGTCGTGTGTGAAATGCACCACATTAGGCCATCCCCCCTTTCCTTCCACATGGCATCCACTCAGCAAAGCATTTAAACGTACATTTAAGTGCATTCAGGGTAGCTGTATATAAAAGTGCATGTGCGCTTCTCCCTTCTGATACAAAACCTCGTGACAGTTCATGGAGCACAGTAACTGCAGCTGAGCTGGACACCATTTATCCTCTCTCCCGTTTAACTGCAGTGCTTGTTGCAGGTGAGGGGTAAGCAGGGTGCATCCTAGTGAGTGCTGGGGCGATCCTGGCCCCAGTGAAACACAGAATCATAGAATCATTTGGTTGGAAAAGACCTTTAAGATCATTGAGTCCAACTGTACCTGTCCACTACTAAACCATGTCCCTAAGCGCCTTGTCAACCTGTCTTTTAAATACCTCCAGGGATGGTGACTGGACCACTTCCCTGGGCAGCCTGTTCCAATACTTGACAACCTGCAGGGCTGTGCACCCTTCAGGTTAGTTTGCCAAGGAAACATGGATCAGCTCTGCGGTAGCAGCCCACCCTGTTGGCTCTTTGTGATTTTACAGGGATGATAGAGGATGCATGAGCAGCAGAGCAGTTTCTTGCTGGTGACTTGCAATGCAGAGGAAAGGCTGGAAGTCATGCAATAGTAATAGCCACCAGTTTCCCTACAGTGTCTTTCTTTTGTGTAGCTTGAAGCCTGTGATGCAGGGAGGTGGGAATCCTTCACCCAGCTTGTTCACAGAGCACACCCAAGTGAAATGACCTCTATAAGGTGACTTACTAGGTCATGACAGGCTCTACAGGGGACAGTCCCTGTGGACATTTGGTTAATGAAGGCAGCTTTAAATGAAACAAAGCAAAACAACTACTTGCACCATTTTTACACATTTTTTTTGTCCATGTTGGTTAAGATTTTTGTTTCCAGAATGTTTTGCTATGTTGGTAAGGAACTTTAATAAAAAAATAGGAAATTGTGCTAAGCCTCACAGATTTTTATTTGTTTTGATTTACTTTTAGGGCAGGAGGGCAGCGTAGTATTTCCAAATTTTGAAGATACTAAGAAAACAAAAGAGGTTGGAGGGTGTGGAGAGCAGCAAGAATATTCCAGAAGAGTAGGAAAGCAAGAGGAAAGAAGTATTTTAATGTACTTTGTTTGGTAGCTAGAAGTGAAGAAGAAAGGAAAAATGTCCCTATTATTTTTCAAATGCCAGATAAAGGGCTGTTCTTTTCACTGCAATTTTTAAAAGAGCAAAAGCTGCTACGTCTTAATAATGTGTGAATTGCATCCCATTTCCATGCAAAACAGATTTTTATTTTCATTTCTTTGGAAAAGATTGTAGGAAACAATCTGTAGTCCCTGCTCGATGCTGGAGAGGATCCTGAAAGAACTCTGAGCTGTGTGTACCCTGAACTTTTCATGAGACAGCCTATGGTGGAAATCAGGTTCTTGTCCTTGCCATGGAGCTGAGCTGGATTAGGAAAGGTTCTAATTTAAATCACCTGTGTTTGTTTTTTGACAAACCTTTGGGTTTTTTTGACAAACCATATTTTTTTTGCTATGGCCATGCATACAAGCAGAACCCTTCTGCATGATACCAGGCATCTTGTCCTCGGAGCAAAACCCTTGGCTTGCCATCCTCCTGGCGGTTGGTAGGACTGAACCAGTCTGAGAAACCAGACTTTGGCCTGAAGACTGCATAAGGAAGGCACATGCATACACATGAAGGTCAGGATTAATGCCTCAGCCATTGCAAATGCATCGACATATTTTTGTGGTGACAAGTTAGTGGTTGGATCCTGGCAGTGGCTGTCAAGAAAACAGAGAGCAAGGAGGGAAAACAGGCTTCACATTTGCATTTCAGATTGTTTAAGAGGAGATACTTCTGGCTCTTAAAATTACCACATGCCAGCATGTTGCATTGTGCTGCACTAACACTGTTCTGGCATCCTCACTATTGTTGAGCATTGCTCCCTAGGGCATATTTGAACCACATTATTTTCATCTAAGTTGAAATTCTGAGGTTTGATTAATCTGTTTTTTATCTTCCTTACCAGACTCTGGCCTCAGATGCTATATTAAAATAGGCCAGGAATGAAAAGTTCATCTAAACTTTCAGATTCCTGAGCCCATCATCCATGCTCACTTTTTGGACTCCCTAAAATACGGCGTCTCGCACAACACAGCCTTCGAAATTTTTGGCAGTGGCACCATCCGACATTTCCAGGAGAGGCTACTCTATTTGCAGTTTTAATTGGGGCTCTCAACCTCATCAGACAACAGCCTGTTGCTGTCCTTCTCTCTCCCATACCCAGGATGCTTGCTGGGGCTGCTCAGGCCACCTGGAACCTCACAGCTGTGAGCTGCACATCAGAGACCCCCCCATCCCAACGAGCCGTCACCCCAGGACAGTTATCCTCATCCCACCTGGACAAGTTAACCCAGTAAGTGGTGGCTGCATGCTTAGGGCTGTGGGTGGCTCGTGGTGGGGGTGCCTCGTCTGTTGCCACTCATGACTTGCAGTGGTGAAAGTGAGAAGTGGCTGAACACCGCTGCAGGGTGGCAGATTCTGGCACTGGTAGACCTTCTTCATCCCCCACTGCCCCTCACGTGGGGTTTCATGGGCAAAGCCCCCAGGTGGTGTGGGCTGGTGGGAAAACCAGCCTGACCGACAGGACAAGCAAAGGCTGGGAAATCTCCCCTCCACCTCCCACAGCATTTCACACCTGGAAAATACAGATGGGGAAACCATAAACAGTGTGGCTCATGTTGAACACGAGGGCAGTGGCAGAACTCAACCTATACCTCTGAGTTCAGTTCTGTAAGTGCACAAGATCATTCTTTCTTGATTGAAAAAAATCCCTCTATCAGACTTGGTTTAAATGAAGTTGTTTCCTCCACCCTTTTTCTGTTGTTTCAGTTTTGCCACTTGCTATCAAGACATGGAGTTGAAGCATGCACAGTAGGAGATGGCATTGTTTAAGATATAAAAAGAAATAAGAGCACAGGGCTTTGTTTTAAACCTTCCCAAGACAGCAGGCTTATGAATAGGTAAGCCATCATTTATTAATAAGTGCAGTCTATTAGGTTTTTCCATGTTTGCTTGGTTTCGTTCTGCAGCCATCGGGAGCTTGCACTGAGAAGTCCTCTGACAGAGGGGTCTCCACACGGTCATGCCAGTGGCAGGACACCTCCTCTCAGTGGAACACCACATACTGCGAGTGGAAGGGACCCTCAAGAGCCTCCGCAGAGCAGAGGTCTCCTGGCCAAATGGTGTCTGTTGTCCACAAGCAGTGGCTTGTAAGTGATTCTGCTGGTATCAGGGACAAGAAGCAATGACTTTCCTGAGAACTCTTGTCCTGCCAGCCCCCCTGCCATGCTTAAACAGCCTCATGTTAGCCTGACATTTATTCAACACCTTCAGTCCTTGGCAGTAATTAATGAAGCAAGCCACTGTCAAAGCATCCCCTGTCAAAGCCTGCAGGTCAGTAAGCCAAGAGATCCTGTTTGCCATGACTTTCCTTGAGGTAGGGAAGAACAAGAAGAAATTATGTATGCATTTCACCTTTCTCTCTTCTTTCCTTTCGTGGTAGGTGGGATTATTTGAAGCTTCCCAGGTGGAGGAAGCAGCCTGTCTCCTCTTGGGATTTCAGTGCCAGCTGCTGGCACCACAGCTCGCTTACCCAGCTAATGCCTTGCTGCAGGAGCTGAGCCTGGCTCCTGGGGAGCAGAGGAGGACTGGATGACCTGCAGAGGAGGAATGTAAGGCAACCTTTCCCAATTTCCTTTAAATTGGGAACTCTCTGAAGTTACACAAAAAGAAAATCCTGGTTAGTCCTTACCTTCCACTCTCTATTCTCAGTGCCTCCCTTGACACTTTACATCCAGCTGGGGCAGAGAGGGGTGATGAGAGCAAGTGATACTCCCAGAACTACAGTGCAGGGCAGAGATATATCTGTGAATAGGACAACTCTTCATTAAAAAGGGAATTTTTGTGGAATTTCTATTCTATCAGCATAATGATGCCACTGAAATAGGTCACCACCCCTTAGCCATGCATCCCTCTGTAGCCGTTAATGAGCTGAGATTCACGCGTACACCAGGACTTGTGTTATCCACCCCATTAGAAACGTTTTGTGGCATCGAGTTTCACGGATCCTGACAACTTTAATGATGATAGGGAAGAGACTCTTGCCACTCCTGCTCCTTAAAGCTGGCTTGGCTATTCAAATCTCTGAAGAGAAAGAGGAAAAAATGTACACTTTTTTTACTTTGGATTTAAAAACCAGAGCTTGGTTCCTTTAGATTCTGGCATGTCCCTCTCCTTTCTGTTCAAACAACCCAGATTGCAGCAGGAAAGCTGCTTTTAGCAGCATTTATTTCTGTTCTTGTGCCTGCTGATCATCCTCCACATATAGTACATAGCTGAAATGATATTCCCTTAAAAACGGCAAAATATTTACTGCTGAGGCTTTTGTTACTACACTGGATTTTGCTTCAGAAGTGAGACAGTAAAGAAAAAAGTTACCTGCAGCCCAACTGGCAAAAGCTATAGAAGAGGTGAAAATAAACTACTGCACCAGAAGGTAACTGGGGCCAGGATCTGAATATTTGGGTTTTATTGCTGCTCTGATCACCGTGTGACCTTTGCTTCTGTTCCCCTGTATATGACAAAAAGATAATTTAATACCTCCTTTTTAAGCACCCTTTTGGCTCCAGACCCTCTAATCCATTCTTAGTTTCGTCTTCTATCCTAACAGGCTTCTCAAAGAAGGACTCGGGGATTGGCATTGCATTTGCAATGCCAAAAAAGTAATAAGGAGTCCACTGCAGTCTACAAGGGTAGCTCTTGCTAATGACAGGCTTTCAGCTAAGGTTAAATAACCAGAAAATTTATGACAGCATGTTTTCCTCCTCCGCGAAGGGGCTGTCTAGAGAGGTGTCTTCAGCTTGTCTGCATCGAGGCCGTCATTTAATGATGAGCATTTCAGATCAGTCCACCTCAACTCCAGCACGTTATAACAATGAAAGAGCTGGAATTTTGATTTTATCTCTTTAATGAAGAGGAGTTAAATCCACCCATTCAAATAAGGGGTCTGACTGTACTTTGAAAGCGAAGCGAGTCAGATCAGAGTCAGGTCTACTTATCACAGTCCATCTTTCTGAAATTCTCCAGAGGCTTGTCATGTAGCCTTTAAGCCTGCTAGCTAGTGGTGCCAGCCCTAAAAAAAGGACCCCCTAATGACAGATTTTTAGGCACTATCCCATCTTTGGTCCTCTGACCTGAAAAAACTGGAAACCTTTTGCACAGAAATCATCTCCTAGCCTTTTGGCCTCTGCTTCAGATTGTGGCAGAGCAACATAGAAGGAGCAGAGACAAAAAGTAACTGGCTACTTTCTGGATCCATGCTGAAAGCCTAATATGAATTTTGGATCAGTCTACACTATGCCCAAATTGGTACCTCCAACTTTCATTGTTAGCTAGGGAATTCATTAAGCTTTTCACAGCCTGAGTCAGCCCACAAGGTGCCAAGAGTTTGCCTTGAACCAGCGTGGTGGTATGTATTATGCAAAGCCACTGAATTGCGTATGTCCAAGTGATTTCTTCCAAGAATCGTTAAGGCTGTTGTCTCTTCTCCATGGTCCCACTTCCAGTGCTCAACTCAAAGGCACACAAGCTCACTGTGATGTCCCTTTCATGAGAAAGGTATCCCCAGCGGTTCCTTGCTCAGGACCACTGCAAGTATGTAGTATTCCCTCTAATGCTTTTTAAAGACTAATGCTATGGACAGCAGCAGTAGATGCTGAGAGAAATCATAATCAGGCTGCCTGAGGAAAATGCAAGTTCCACTGACTTGCTATTCATGTCACTCTAATGGTATTATTTTATACTTTAAAGTTAAAAAGTACAAATTGGAGACCTGTTTTACATTATACTGCATACTACATACAAGCCTCACTCAAGATGAGATTACCATTAAACTGGTATCTCTGGCATGCAGCTAATTAGGAAATCTTCTTTACATCTTGCACCTCTAATGTACAAATGCCTTGTCTGGTAAGTAGCATTCAGAAGAGACAGTATTCATTAAACCTAGTAGTCAGCAGTTCCTAGGATGAAATTTAATGCTGATTTACAAAGCAGTCTAAATGATTGACATTGTCTTCCACTAATTTTAGTGGAAAATGATTCTTAATCCTCTAGACTGCTTTGAAAATCCCTGTCAACATGTCTACATTTTAAGCTTCTGCATATATTCCAATTTTGGAACCTGAAAGAGAGTACAATACATAATTGTTTCAACACTAAGCAGCCACCCAACTTTTTAAATAAAGATATTTGGGAAGAGGCTGAATGCTTTAACCCTGAAAACTTCTAGTTATGTCTTAATTTAGTACTTAGGCAGGCTTTTCATCTTTCTCTAACTTGCTTTGGCTGATGTGTCTTGTACTGGAGAATAACAAAATGTGGAGCAAGGCTACAGGTATCCTCAACCTCGTGCTACATTCAGAGCACTTGAGAGAGGTCTTAAAGGATGTTCACCTGTAGCTAGGACAGTTACTGCTAGGGGTGCCAGGAATGAAAAGAAAGAGGCTCCCTGTGAGGCTGGGACTGGTTTGCAATGGGCAGGTAGCACGACAGAGCCTACTGTAGTTATGTGCTCTAGGTACTAGTTCATCATAAATTAAAATAATAATAACCATGTAGCAGGGCCCTCTGCAGAAATGGAGAAGAAGGAGACATGTCAGGCTGTTAATTTAACAAAATGAGACTTTTTTTTTCTTGAAAAATTCTTGTGCAGAACTAGAGCCTTGCAGATTTCTCCTAGGAGGTTTGAATCAAATTAGTGAAGGTGAAGAAAATCCATCAGTTGAGGCTTGCTTCTGCCACTGCCTACTCTTCACAGCATAACAGTCTGAGACTCTTTCATAAGGATGGTAGAGGAGCATTGCTTTGCTTATAAAATTATAAAGAGAGAAAGAGATACAGCTAATGAAAAAAATTACATCTCTTCATGATGTTACCCAATGTGATTATGTACTCTTTTCTCATAGAAAATAAAAATGTTCTCCCTTTTTCTATGTTTTCCCTTGATTTCTTTAGATGACTGATTTATTTCAATCTTCAGATGTTATGGGCAATACAACATTTGCAGTTTGGGCACTCACCAAGGGCATGGAGAGTGGGGTACTATCTGTCTGCATCAGATCTATTTAGGCAACTTAATTTTCTCCACATGTTAGGCTGCTGCTATTGTGGAAAAATATACTTTTTAAAGACTGATAAAATACTTCCAGTTGAGATTTGGCAGAAGACAAAGTGTTTGTTGATTCTAGTGCCCAGGCAATCACACAGTATGGTTTTATAGCTGTTTCAGGATACTTCTAGCCTGCATAAGCTTACGTACATATGTCTACAGCAGATGCCAATATTGTATCTGGTGTGTGATGGTAATGAGGTGACAGGAGCCCTGGACATGTCTGTTTTAAACCACGTCTTCGACAGATCTTCTAGTTGCCAAATTACTAATTTTTAAGCCCCAATTCAGCTATACTGAATGCACATATCTCCATGTTGATGTGAGAGTCCCACTTAAGGATGATGGCACTTTTCAGAAAACTGGGACCACATGAAAGAAGAGACTTTTGGAGTTGTATTTTGAGTTCTCACGTTTCAGATCTATCTAGGAATTTCAGTATTATTTTTCCCCCAATTACACACATAGAAAGATGTAGAAGTGTAACAACATTTGCAGCTTATTTCACATGGGGCATGTAAGTGACAATTTCAAGCCCCAAGTATTCTACTTGAATAACAAACTTATATGTCTCCAAATCAGTAACTCTACTTACAAAACAAATCCTAACCTAAACATCATTAGCTGATTTTATTTGGTAGGTAGATCAATAAGCAGACGTTCTGTAGATGTGGTTACTAATCAAGACCTGACAATTTGCAAATCACTTCTCCTTTCATGAAGGTGTTTTTGCTGTCTTCTTGCTCTTTTAACGTGAACTCCTCAGTACTGGGAATGCTTGCTGTGTGGCTGCTGAGGAAGGACGATGATTAGTTAAATCACATCTGGCATTGCAATAGCTGCACCTACAAAAAATTCAGCTAATCTTCAGTGTTTAAGAAGAAGTATCATTAGTGGCAAAATAATAATAGTTTATCACATCTGGCTTACACACAAGATATGCATTAATTTTAATGAGAGAGAAAGATTAAAAAACACTCCTGTTTTATTTGGTGAATTTCTCAAAAGGTTTGATTTTTTTCCTAAAGTTAAGATACATTCTGAGAAAAGTACTTTACACTTTTTTTTTACTTTTGTACAGAGTAAATGTGGGAATATAAACTTGCAAATGATGTGATGTATTTTTATTTTTCGTTAAAAAATGATTTGAAATCCTGCTTATTAGTCCCTCCAAAATAATACTGCTTTGCCAGGGAGCTCACAATCAGAGCTTGAAGAACAGCTCTGGATTTGATTTCCCTTTCAAAATATCCTGTTATTGAACCATGTTGCACTTGTTATCAACCTAAGTTTCCAGCCCTCTACTGATTTATAGTTAGTTCTGACTGTCAGTGGTATATTGTGGCAAGGAGTTCCACAAATTAGCTCCAAAAAATGCTTCTTTTTAATAGCCTTTTTTTTTCTTGGTTTCACTGCACCTGTTATCCAGCTATCAGAGTTTTGATTTAATACTCTAGGCTGCCTATCTCATCCCATGATGAAAGTGTACCAGCTGTGAAATTTTATAATGGGAATCATTCGTGCAATCGATATGAGCTCAGTTTTCCCAAACACCACAGAAAACCCACTATTGCAGAAACAAAGTGGAGCTCATAATCTTCTGGAGTGAGGAAGAGAGGAAGAAAGATGCAAAACAAAAGGAACATTCTTGATACTTTGAAGAGAAACAAAGAATGCACTGAGAAAAATGAGTTAATAATGTGAAAATGGCAGGAAAAACAGGGGTTGCCTTTAGATCAGTGATCTGGTGTGCATTGTCGAATTAAAATGATGTTTCAGGGGAAGCAGAACAAGTATTTTAGTCTGTTATTTTTGTGTAAAAGATTCCACAATAGGCATTAGCTGGGCTTTTGTTTGCCTTGAGTGAGCTGCAATTTCAGCAGCTACAAAGCCAGAGTCGAATGCAGCATTTCTGCAAGTAGGAAGCTGGAAAAACCTTTCAGCAGTGCCTACATCAGAGAGGACAGTGAATAAAAATTGGTTTGAAAGGCTTTAAAAAGTGGTTTAGTTTGTTTTGGAGATCAGCAGACGCAGCTTAAATTTCTATATGGATGTGCCCACCTGTATAAGGAGCTCCATGTGCAACCTAGGCAGTTCTTTTTCCTTTTGCTGAAAAACTCATCCCGTTGTACACCTAACTCAGAGCAACCTAAAGTCCACAGATAGTGCGGTTATTGCAGTTTTAATGCTGAATTAAGCTGTGACTTTTTGGCTCTGGATCAATCCCTGTGTGATGACAAATGCTGGCTATGACAATGCAGATGACGTGCAGTGCCGTGTCTCATAGTACCTTTCACCCCCAGAGCATGTTACAAGCCATGGTTTGTGTTCGGAGCCCTTGAACAGATGTCCTGCGAGTGGTAATCCCATGGAAGTCACACAGTCCTCTGCTTGTAGGGCCTCTTTTGCATGTTTTGCCCACACAGTCTGGATTTACTGAACTGCTGAGTCCGTGTAGTACGAGGTGCTACCATTTACAGGTTTTTGAACCATTGAGGCTTTCTTGGGTGCGGAGAGGGCTGAAGGAGTGGGGGTTTGCCTGCAGGAGATGGGATAGCCTTCTGGCACAGGACTGGGGTGCAGGAGGTCCGAGGTCTCTTCCTGGCTGTTTTTCCCCCTGTGTCACCCCACACAGGGCTCCTTCTCCCCACAGCTCCAAACACTTGCAAAGCCCAGTGCAGCCTCTGCCAATGTGCAGCCCAGCTGAGCTGTGATGGGAACACTGCAGGGAACGGCGGGAGAGGCTGAGAGTCCTCCTGGATTTCCACAAATGGCTGTTTCCCATGGCTTATAACTCAGCCAGCTTTCAGAGAGGATATTTTAAGTCAAAGCAGAGCATATTCTGCTTTCAGTGGTTTGCATTCCCCATTTCAATACTTTAGCCTAATCTGCTGATGTTTCAGAGCTGCTAAAATAAGACATAAACACAAGGAGAAAAGAAAAAGAGAAAATGTTTCTGCTGCCCTGATACAGAGATGCTGCTACCATTGCAGTCACATACCCTCACGGAGTGGGAATGAACTGAGAGCAACTTTTAACTCATGGCTGCCTCAGCTTCACTGGAGATCAGATGTCTCCCCAAAAGCAGCAGATCCCATGCCTTACCGCTAAAGAATGTGTATCAGTGGTAGACCACCACTCTTCCCAGGGCATCACAGCTGTAACCGAAGTCAGTGCAGTACACAAAAATACCTCGGTGCATTCAAAGTAATTCAACCTTTGCAGCAAGGACATGCACAACGGCAGAGTTAAGCTTTTGCCCTCCCCACCCTTTACCCTAAGTCCACATTTTTATCCTAGATGTCAGGACAGGGGCTAAAAGGGCAGCAGGTCAAGGCAGACAGGACAAACATGGCTCACCGAGCAGAGAAAACTGTTACTGTGATCTGTTCCCCACAGGCTGACACTTGGAGGGGTTGTCATGCGCTTGTGCTGGAGTTAAAAGGCCTTATAAGGCAAAGCCTGAACAAACTGTTAAGCAGTCTGAAGTGTTCCTCAGTGCTGAAAAACCTCCAGGGAATGCACAACATACCCCTGGCAAAGATTACAGCATATTTTACAGCAAGCTCATAGAGTAACAAAGCAGATATTGTATCTTTGAATTTCAGGCTCTGCAGGCTACTCTCAGCAAGAAAATTAAGATCAGGTCCCCTTCTTGGATTCATTTTACTGCAGTGGGACAAGCTAAGTGTCATTCATTAAATCTGTCTTTAAGATTTCACGAAGTTGCACATCAAGTCTTCTGGAAAGATGCTCTCCACAGCAGAAAACTTACTTGGAGGCCTCTGTGAGCCGATGGCTGGATAAGCCAGATCTGTTTAAGCTGTGGCAGTAGTCAATACCAATGACAAAATGAGCAGACCTCGCTCATGAAATCTCTACAGTAAACCAGCCCTGCTTTGCCACCCTTCAGCTCACTTTGGGTCATCAGGTGCGTGGGCTTCCACCCCCTCCTTTTCCCTTCGTGGTTCAGAAGGGGCTGTGGCATGGCTGCCTTGCACCCTCTTCACGGATCTGCAGGAAAAGCGCTGCATGCTTAGACGCAACATACAGAGAAAATAGCTGAAGCTTTGCCCCTGCTCCAGCTGATCTTGCCCTCACCAAAGAGTCAGAGTGTAACATGAATGACAACAAGAAAAAGTGTGAATAAAATGGCTGCACTACTGGGGAGCTCAGAGCAAAGCCATCTTGCTGTGGCTGTGAGGCAGGCATGGCTGTGGCACCCCTGTGCATCAGAGGCAGAGATGAAGGCTTCAGATCTTCCCCTGAGACGGCTGAGGACCATCCATACTTTTCTGCGGGAGTTAAAAGGCCTTGGAAAGCATAGCCTGAAAACACTGTGTTTTGCTGCCTTTTCGTATGCTTGTTGGTTACAGCTAGCTGCAGCTTCTAGTAGTTTTTAGTAGTTTTCCTCTAATCTGCCTTTGCTGAAGCTCTTCAATATATTTTGAGGTGCTTACTCACTTACAAAGCAGTGATCCATGCCAGAAAGACGTGGGCCATCCCTTTCCCCCACAAGCCAGATCATACTGTTGCCAGTCTAACAGCTGTGCCTGTGGATGCCCACAGACACTTTCTCTGATGTTTTTCTCTGTCAGTTCTGCTATTTGCATTCTCTTTCTGAAGCCTGTTTACTGTTCCAGCCCTTTCTTTGTTATTTTCTGATGTTTTAAAATAAATCCTTTCCAATTGCTTTTTCTGTTTCTACCCAGCCGGCTGTTTACATTGTGCAGGTGCTGACCTAAAACTTACGTGGGCATCCAGAGAGAAAAGCATGTTTAGTCACTTTTCCAAAGTGAATGTGGTTGTTCAGAGGACTTTATTCATTATAAGAGTAACAGAAAGGTGTGAATGCCTGCGTGGAATGACTTTCAAAAAGCAAGACCATTGAACTGAGATTTGTTTTCTTCCTCCTAGAAGGAAGCCACATGGAGGTAGCCTTGCTCCAGCTGAGGAGGAGAAGACTGGGCATCTGTTGGGCACCCACTGCCTCCACCCTCATAGAAGAACTGATCTAATAGATCTCCATGCAAGAAGGGCTTGCAAGCACAGGTATCATTTGCAGTTGGTACCTTATTCATGGGTGCCAAAGATAAGACTGGAAGTACTTTGGACATGTCTGTAGTCCACCTCTCTGTCCTAAGACAAACTCAGATACACTCCAACCTACCCAGTTACAGTGAGACAGACATCGTCATGGATGCAAAAGATGCATCCATGCATCTTCGTTACATCATACCAACCATCTTCATCAGAAGACAGACTTATCCTACCTAAGTTTTGGTAGGGCACTGGATAGCGGGATACTGGCATATCTGTAAATCAGTCCCCAGAAGGTAATACGGAAATCAGCACCCAGCTAAAGTGACTGGGGTTGAAGGAGGAGCTGGTAGCAAAGCTAGTGATCTGCAGATGACAACTGACAGTGACTAAAGGGGGTTGCGAAGTGCCATTTGCCCTGTAACCATAACAAAACCTAAACTTCATCTGTAAGTATTCAAACTTTTCAGCAAATTAGTTTTGGCCATTAACCAACCCTTTTGTGCATGGCTTTCTGAAAATGGACAACTAATTGAACTGGCAGGCACACCCATAAAGACAGAGCCTTAAATGAATATTGCAGAAAATCACATTTGAAATCTGTCAGCACAAGAGCATTCTCTTTGAAGACGTATGATCTCTAGGAAATGCCTTCTCTCAGCTACTGAATAGCAGGAGCTGCTGACCAGAAAAAAACAGACTGAGATATAGTTATTTTAAAAGACTGGTGGTAAAGACAAGTAAGTAGAAAAAAACTATAGAGAAAAGCAGTGTAAGCAAATACCATGCAGGAAAAAAAAATGCACTCAAATCAGAACCAAGTTTGGGGATATCAAATCAGTGCTAAACTAAAGGTCAGAGGAATCAAAGTATAGAAATGGACACAAATTCTCCACTAGCCAAGGCAGATATGACAGATGGCTCAAAGCCTGTTATTAAGGTTGGTTCAGGCCAGTGATTTGAAGTATGACTCAATTTGGTGTGTAACATACATGACTGCTTGCGTCTAGCTAAGGGCATGCAAAGCTTTCGCCAGTCTCCTGAAACAGTCCTTTTGTGGTGTAAAATAAACTCCAGGCTGACACAAACTGCTGACACTGGAAACTTCTTTATGTCCTCCTCTATGTTTTATCCACAAACCCCATATTTTTTTTAATCTTCAGCATCATTATCTACAGTAGCAATGAGAAAAGAAGAACTCTAATGATTTCCAGAGCTTGTAGGAAGAGGTGGCTGAAAGCCAAAGAAACTTTTTCAGAAAATTATATATATAAATGCTGGGGTTTGACTTTTCTTATTCCCTGAATATTTACAAATAAACAATGCCAAAGAGATAAGCTAGACAGTTCAATGTAGTACATTTGACTCAGAACAGATCTTTGATAATGCCACCGTTGACTGGTGTCAAAACTGTGTATTCAGGAATGTTCTAGAAGCTCAAATACCACCACCTAACCTTTGCATGCTTTGAAGATAATGCCTATGCTGCCAATTACTACCTTGTAATTTTTGCTGCATAGTTTTGAACACAGAAGGTGTTCCCAAAAGCTGCTGTTTTCTCTGCAAATACCTGTGAAGGAAAGAGGAGCAGAATTTGCAGAATTTAGTATTTTATATTTACACTATCGAGCAGTGAAACTCAACAATGAGAAAACCATTTTTTACAATGTGCCTGTGTATGAAACCTCTACCAACTGAAAACTCTGATGTCAAAAAGGTACAAAAAGAAGCCTCGGCCTCTGACCAGAAACTTTTTTGTTAAGCCTACTCAGGTCCTACAAAAACTGAGACTCACGTTGGTTGGTATTCTGCCCTGTTGATGAACAGCTCAAAGCCTGTGCCTTGTTCAACAGGATTCATACTGGTCTGGTCTATGAAAATGAGTTGAACATTCATTTCCAAGGTTACCCTGGGTCAGAGACTGCTGATGGGCTTGTATCTGGTAAGGGGAACTCTGATCTTTGTACCTGGGATTAAATTCTGTAGAGGTGCAATACCGTTTTATTTTATGGAGTAAACCTGTGAGAGTACACTATCCTCTCTGGTTAGTGTGGCATTAAGAGCAGAGAGACCTCACTGCAAGTGAAATTTTATTGAAAATATTACTGAGCTGACTAACTACAATACTATTAGAGGGAGAAGCTGCATGGAGAGATGAATTGTTGTTTGTCTGCTTTATGATTCATTCATCTGATTATACCAGTCGAAACAATTTGCTGCAGTGTCTTTTGTACACAACCAGGAAACACAGAGGCTCTCAGAGCTCCAGCAGTTCTCTCATTTTTGTATGGCTTGGTACCATTTGAATCAACCTGCATCTAATTAGACTCCAAAGTGTCCCCCATCACACATAGAGGCACTTTTCTTAAGAAGAAAAGCAGGCAAAGCCATATCAGGTCAAATTTGCCCAGCCCATGTAAGCCAGCCTGTGATGCTGGAAGACTTGTAGGAAACAGGCATGCATACTTTTGAGATCAAGGAAATCAGTGGAGCTGTACTGACTTAATGTGGGCAAAGATCCTGGAAGAGGTGAATGTGACTACGAACCTATGCATGTGGCTGGTAGAAACCCGAAGGTTTGAACTTGTTCTCTCCCGTCATCTCCCAGAGCGGTGATCTGGCCCTGAGTATGCCAGTAAGCTGCTTGTCAGGAAACATTACAGAAAGCCCTAGGCACGTGCAGCCTTGTAGCCGTCTTTTTCTCTCATGACTAGATCTTTCCATGTGTCCTTGTTCTTGCCAGATAAGAGCAAAGTCCTCTTTAAAGTGCTTCTTGGCTGACACTGACCTCTCAATAATAAGTAGAGAGATTTCCTCCTCCTGTTTTTTCTCCTCCCATCCACAATTGTCACTTATCTCCCCGGCTAAGCCAATTATAGTGCCTCAGAAGTGTCCCCACGAAGAAAGGGAGGCAGCCAGACAGACACCAATTGAATTTCCTACAGGCACTATACAGAGGTTGTTTTGTTCCTGCAACAGAACCATTACTCCCTTGTGCCACTGGTGACTCAACTGAAGACTGAGACAGTAAA
>VYZW01061477.1:23088-71713 GCA_013401315.1 Balaeniceps rex | reverse complement strand
GTCCCTGTACTCTTTGTGAGTTGCCTGCCCCTTCTTCCATTTTACTGCTTCCTTTTAGGAAAGGTGCCCTGAGTCAGTCTTCACAACAAAAAAAATGTTGTATAAGTTTTAGGAAATTAAAATGATGGCTTTTGAAAAAAAACCCTCATGAAGAGGGGCTGTGAAGAAATCAGAGTTATATGTCATATGGAACATTTATCCCAACTTCCTTACCAGGTTCCAGGCTCTGCTGAGTTACATTCAGCTTGTCTGCCTGGAATCTGGCTTCTTTCCTACAAAGCTTTCTGGCTGATGGGTCCCCAGCCTTTCCTCTTTCATGGTGTTATTCTGTCCCAACTGCAAGATTCTACATTTACTTTTGTTGAACTATATGTTTCTTTCTGCCCATTTCTCCAAACGATTTGATCCCTTTGAATACCAGCCATACCCTCCAGTGCATCAGCTACTTCCCCCAATTTAGTATCATCTGCAGACTCACTGATGGCATCTTTGGTCTTATATTCCAGATCATTAATACAGATGTTAACAGTATGAAGGATGTCACTACTAACTTGCCTCCAACTGGATAACAAATCTTGGAGCCCAGTGGTCCAGCCAGTTTTCTACCCAGATTGCAGTCCACACCTCACTAGTCTGGATATAAGAATACTATGGGAGACCATGTTGAAAACCTTGCTTAAATCAGGATAAAGAGTATCCACTACTCTCCCCTTTTCCATTGAGCCAGTCATCTCATCATATGAAGCTACCATATAACTTCAGACTTGACATGGCCTAGGTAAATCCATATTGGCTGTTCCCCATCATCTTCATGCCCTTCATTGGCTCAGAAATTATTTACAGAAGGATTTTTCTGGGATTAATCTTCCCAGAGACTGAGGTTATTCCTGTAATTCCGCTAATCCTTTTTATTGCCCTTCTTGAAGAGAGGAGTGATATTTTCCTTTTTTGAGTCTTGAGGGACCACCCCAGTTGCTATGACCCTTCAGAAAGGACAGACAGGGACCTTGCAATGACAATGGCCAGCTCCCTCAGCACTCTCAGATATACCCATTTGGTCTCAAATCCAGTTAGTTTAAGTAGTCTCTAAATCTATTCCTCTGCCCTGTGGTAATGCTTCCTTCCTGAAGACTCTGACAACAGCTCAGGGACCTGAAATATTTGAGGGTGCACTTATAGACCTTACCAGGTCCTAACTAGGAAAAATATCTTGCCATAAATCAAAAGCCAAGTAATAGTATTATCTGAAATCATTTCAGCAAGAGGTTCTATTTAGGTTTTCTTCTTCCTTAGGTGTCTCATAGGAGATGTACTGACACAAACCATTCTTCACCTCTGTTCTTTTTCAAGTGAGTGCATTAGCAGTGTTGTGGGTAGACCATGTTTGTTATTGTGCTTTATAGAATAATATTATTCAGTTTGTAAGCAAAACGTTAGAATTATAATTCAAGTTGACTGAAGTATGGGGATAAATGAGGTAAAACACTTTTTTGTATCCTTTGGGTTCATTGTTAGAAAAAGAAATACAAAGATATACATAGAAATACATATATAAGATATGTGTAGAAATATGTACGTAACGGTGGTGGTTTTTTACAAAACCATTACTTCTGGTATTTCACATATTGTAGAAAATTATTCAATAACTTTATCAATCACTTAAAGTCGAGACATCCATGCCATGGAGCTCTTACTTTAAAAATCTTTCTTATTTTATAGTACAATACACAGATAACATAGTCTCAAAGCCATTACACTCATTTGCTGAAGTTGAGTGAGCAGCAGCCAGCTGGGATGGGGATGACAGATGAGATAAACATCTCTGAAACACAATATTTGCCTGAATATGTACATTTTGGGGATCCAGGAGATCTTGCCTCATACACAGACAAAATACGTATCATCAGATCAGGAGTATTTTGACTCAATCAGCCTCTGTGAGCTCCTGTTGACTTGTTACTGGTGTGTTTAAATTCTAATTGAGGAAAGAAAAATACAGGTTGGTGTACCATCTGGGAAAGATAGGTAAGCCCTGCTCTGAGGGGTGGTGACATAAAAAGAAGGAAGGCTGCAGCATAATACGGTCACATTTTATACCTATCTCAGAGAGCTATAAGCTATCTGCAGCAAACATTCATTTTGATACATTTCATATGTCTTTTTCAGGTAGGAAAGTCAGTTTGTCAAATGACAGCCACTTTCCCTGCTGACATAGTTGTATTCACTCTCCTTAAATGCTCGGTAAGGAGTTGGAGGTTTGTCAGTTAAATATATGACATTGTTATGACTCTTGATGACATGTGCAATGACACAACTTACCTAGGGTGTTAAAAGTCATCTCTCTGCCAAGGATGTGAAGTGACACAGTGCTCATTCTACTGCCGGTCTTGCCTCTCCTGTAATTGATATTTTTGCGCAGGTCGTACCAGTGATACCCTTTTGCACCTTTTATACAGCTCTCACCCAGGTCAAGTGATAGCTTTGTGAGGCACCACCATGAGTATTTGTCCTGCAGAAAAAAAAATGAGGAATTACTCCACTAAAAATCCACCTTAAAAATGCCAATCTCGTCCGGCCTGTACTTAGTTAAACAGAATTCTCAGAGACAGCAAGGACAGACTTTTACCTTCAATGCCAATGTTTTAACATTTAAATCATAGAAGAAATACATCAGCTGAGATTTGAAAATAACTGTAAATACTGTGTTTATTGCGGGTGTTCATATCCCAGAGATAGTTCCGAGAATGTAAAAAATTTTATATTTTGAAAATGCTACCTTAAATGTTAAGAGAAAACCTTAACCTAAAGAACAAGCAGTTTTCTCCTAAAAAAAAAAACCAGAATTTTTGATATACTTACAGCTATGAGGAATCAAAAGGTCTTTTTTGGTTGATGCTATCTGACAGATGCAGCCTTGTTCACTGTTATTAAAGTAATTGGAAAACTTGAGCTGATTCCCATAGGTGAAAGTAACTTTTTTGCAATAATGGAAAAATGGTTAGAGGAGTATGGAATTAACTTCCCAGAAAAAGAAAAGTCATACCTGGAGTAAATCTGCATGTTTACTGAGGATGGTATCAATACTTTTGGATGTACATTACTTACTACCTCTAAATGTCGTCTGATGTAAAGTGTGATGGTAAAGTTCCAAAAATATACATGAGCATTGTGATGCTCAGCGCTGAAATGTCTAAAAGTTACGCTTTTCTCTGCAAGGATGGAATTCATAGTCTTTATTCTCAACTGAAAAGGGAGAGGTGTCTAAGCATGGGACTCACTTTAGGCAAAATATGAAGTAGAAGGGGAAATGTTCCCATAAATCTGACTTTCACCTGAATTTGAACATGTATCTCTAGCTTCTAATTAGACAGTAAGAGAAAAATTTGCAGAATCTACTTTCTATATAAGAGCTAAATGGCAAGTGGATTCCCAAAGGAAAGAGGAAACCTGAGCTTCTGTTATTCTTAATATTCAGGGATTTGAATGTACAGCTCTTCTTTTCAAGGAAAATTTTCACATCTTTTTGCTGCCTAAACTGAGCCATTATGTGAATGCAAGATTCATAGGAGCTGAAAGAGGAAAGACCACAACTCTGAAAACCCTGGGCAGTACATTCAGCTGCAAGTCAAGCGTAACTTTTGCTGTCTGAATTATTTTTGCTTTTTGTGTTAAACACCTTGTAGTTATAACAAGAAATCCTTAAGCTTCTTACAGCCATTTTGAACTTACACTGCGTATTATTTATTATTACATGTAGCTGTTTATTTTTTACCTATAATTTATTCGTAACAAAAATACTTTTTAAAGTACTATTCTAATTTTGTTAACCACTGATTATTGCTCTTCTTACCTTTTTTTTTTGCAGCTTTTTCAAAACTGATAGAATTATTCAAATTGCTAAAAGCAGAGTAAAAAATATTCTGTCTTCAATGTAATATTTTCTATATTAAATTTGATCTACAGTTTGGGAAGAAAAGTACATATTATAAAGGTGTCAAAGAAGAAAGTATGGAAATTACAGATGAAATATTGTGATGAAAGCCATTGGACTTGTATGACAAAGAGAATTAAGAAGTCCTGCTTGAAATTGGCGCTTTCTGCTTATTCTGCTTAGGCTCCATTTACTCAGCAATGTTTTGGGAAAGATGAAGATTGTCAAAGACAATAGCAACCCTATTGATTTCACAGACTGACGTTGACTCATGTTTTGCTATTGTATTTTAATTTCAATTTGCTTTAAAATAAAAAGAAGAGAAGGGTTAGAGAGAAGTTTAGTAGGTACATTGAAGGAAGCATTTGCATTTTGATGCTTTACAATATTGTAATTCTTTTCTGACACAAACTTTTATCAAAATGTAAAAAAACACAGTGTGCTACACAGCCAACACACGTTTGCATTTTTTAAACAAAATAGTGTAATAGATATACAACATGATGTCTAGTGTAATTTCATTTGAATAGTGCCCTTTAGCAACACTTGGCACGAACTACATAAGACAGAAAAAAAATGGGAACTTCTTTCAGAGTGATTAAACAGCTTTCCACAGAGAAAATACAACAGTGTGTTCTGAGTATGGATCAATCTACTCAGAGGTAAAGTGGTTTCTTGAAATATAAAAGGAAATAAAAGCCTATTTTACTATTATATTGTTTCTATTTATGCAAGGCAAAGCAAATGCCAAAGACAATATGAGGGGGAGTCTTTTTGACAGTTAAATAATCTCTCAATAACAAGAATCAAGATTGCTTGGAAATGATTATTCAGATATGAGTGCTGTTGGTTTACAGAAAAGCTATGTCCCAGGTATACTGGAAAGAGGTATATAATGTACTGGAGCACAGGGACCTTGTATTGTTTGAGGAATAGAATCAATTCTGTACAAGGTTAAGAGTGAAAGTAATTTGTTGTTCAGAATTATTTTCTGGTAGATACATTTCGTCTCCCAAGATCTATTTAACTGGCAGTTTAGGAAATTCTACTGAAATATTTGGAATACGGTAAGCAGAACCAGGTGGCAAACATCATGCAACAATGGATTGCCCTTGATTATACCCCGTTGTGTTTTGTTGTTTTTTTTTTCCCCCCAAATTAAACAAATAAGACCATGTGTTTTCACCTGTTGTTTATGTTATTTATCACATGGACAAGTATTCCATGACTTTTCACAGTTTTTTCTGTGTAGGCTGAGTGCCTGAATATGCAAGTTAGTTCATGCAAATAGATCCTAAGCTTACTTACCTTTACAGTCACAATGTAATTCAATCATATATAGTACTTAATGTTACTCTTTTTTACTGTGCTTCAAATGTACTTTCTGGATAGATGAGTATAACTTTATTTACAGGCATGTGAAAACAACATAAAAAATATTAGGAAATTGTGAAAGTGCCTTTCACTTTCATGTTCAATGTTTCATGTTAAAAACTACAGTAAAAGACCATTGTAGTTGCAAAGCCAAGCATTCAGAAATTAGAATAGGCTAGAATGTAAGTAATCTTTGGAATCTTAACTTGTTCTCTTGTGCATAAGCAGTATAATACAGTTTTTAATTAGGTGCTCATGTACTGTTTTGTCCATGAGACCCTTGCATTATTCAGCACACATGATTAATAGTATTCAGTAAATAAGTAGCTATTCAATATTTTGTTTTCTCATCATTATTCACTGTGTAGCCTTAGGCCACTATTCAAATGCTGCTAGGGAGACAGAATTATTAATTTCCCTATGTTTGGTTTGTTTTTTTTTTTATGGCAGCAATCATTATAACATCTAATGCTTCACAAATAGTAATTAATTTACTTTCACAGAACTCCTATGAAGTGAGCGGGTATTATTCCTGTTTAATAGGTGTGGAGCTGAGACACAGAGATGTCAATGACTGAAGTTTATGAAAATTTTGAGATTTCTAAAATCTGTTTTCTTAAAAGGATGTCAAGTTTTGTAGAATTTCATTTACTCAAAATATAAATCTCATTAATTTCAGATGCAGTGAGAACTGCATATTCCTGCAAAAACAGGTTCTAGGGCTAGGGATCAACTGATGAAATACAGATGTCTATATTGCAAATGACAATAGTTGAATTAGTTACCGTTGACTCCCTTTATAGTCAGTGTAAAGACTTTTAAGGTTTAGCTCATCTCAAAATAGGTGAGATAAGTCAAATGCTACAAGTGCCTATTTTTCTCTATTGAAGACAGAGTTCCTTTGTAGTTCATCTCAGATGAAGATGTCTAAATGTGAGATGAACACAATTAAGTGAAATGAAACCCACTACAGTGCTTCTGTCTGTGGTGAGATGGTGAGAAATATACACTGAAAAAGTTGATCTCAGTGGCTTGCCAAGCTCTGCTTGTGATGGCTGTAGCAAAGATGTTAAATCTACTATACAGTTTCCCAGGAAGGGCATGAGAAAGAAGATTCAAGTGATTTAGACATAATACCATTTTTTTCCTCTTTAAACTTCATTTTTTTTCAGTATTCATATTCCAACCNAAAAAAAAAAAAAAAAAAAGAAAGAAAGACAGAAGAAATAGACAGGATTTCTACAGGCAACAGTTTCTACTTAAATGCACTATTTGGTAATATGTACTCCATCTGAGCATAAACAATTAATTTCATTGTCTCTTGTAGCCTCTCCTAGTTCAAGGGCCAGTATAGACAGCCTCATCTCATCATCATGCCCCAGCTCCTCATCTTAATGCTAACTCTTATTACCTTTCTTATTCCAATACCTTGTATTATGGTTTCCTATTATTACTCTGTACGTTCACTTCCTTTTGTCTAATGAACAGAGAGAAAGAACATTGACAGACCACATACTCACCTTCCATATTCTCTGATTCTGCACCTTATACAATAGTTATCAGTAATCAATAGTAACAGGTAGGAAAGTAATTCACAACGTTAAATTGGAGCAAAATTTCTATGGATGAAATGAATGAAGTAGTTCCCTAAAAGGATTTAGTGAATTTTGCTGCTAAGCTTGAAAAATTAAGATTGTGACTATGCTAACAGATGCTTTCTCATAACTTAAACAAATGAAGTAGCTTTTCATGGTAAGAAACACCTCCTTGATTGCATGGGTCCTCATGTATGTTAGCTCTGTATAAAAGCTGCAAAAAACTATTCAAAATTATCTATAAACAATTCTTGAAATTCAACGTAAATTTTAATTCAACAAAATGTATAACTCCATAGGATCACTGACTTTTAGTTTTCCCATTTCTATGAATCAAATATCTAATTCTGTGGTTTATATTTGATTAAGCAGGCTGCAATGTATAGTTCTATAAGCCGCCTGTTATATCTGATATTTGAAAACCAGAGGGCAGTCTAAATGTTACAGAATCTAGTTACAAAATCTAATCATTGTTTGAAATTCAGTGTTACATTTACCACATGGTTTGTTTTGTGCCTGTCTACCATGACTTGCCAATTGATGGAGTTAATGGAACAATCAAGAATTACTTTTCTTAAATTGAACAGCTGTTTTTAGGGCAGCCATGAATGATGGATGTGATTTATTCCAGGCCAATGCATCCCATTCTTTCTTTTTTACTTTACAGTTGTGAGAAAATACCTCTCATATGCTAAAAATTGGAATACATCTGCTGAAAGCTTAGTGATAAAGATCCCTTGATGTACGAACATGCAAAGTGTATCATCACTCACTAATGCAGAGAACTGAGACAACACGGAATCTTACCATGAAATACATAGTGTTAGCTGTGAATAAGGATATAGCAAATGGAAACATTTTTCTTTATTCTGGGTTTTATGTCCTGAAATCTTTCCCAGAACACATTTATCTTTGATATTGGATCCCAATTATTAATTCCAACATAAATATTGGAAAATGAAAATTTAACAAAGCATAGAGCCTTCAGAAACTTAGTGGCTTACATAAATACAGACAAATAACATATAAATTCAATCCAAATATTCTTCCAAATGCTTTATTACAATAAATACTTAACACTTCAAAACAGGCACAGATTCTAAGTACAAATATTTACAGTATGAAATAAATTAATGAAGACACAAATAATCTAGGTGTATTCACCTACAAAAAATCAGAAATATTGAATAAGTATAAAAAAAATTTCGCCCTAAAGGAGAAAAAAGAAAGATATTTTTTCACATTGAAATGTTTAGAAATATCCTCTAATCTGATGGTGAATATAATTAAGACAACCCCCTAGATATGCAAAAACATTTAGTCTGAATTAATTTCCTTATGCTTCAGCACTTCATTGACCCATTGTGCCCCCAGTTAAATAAAAGACCAACAAAGTGTACACTTCAAGAACACAGAGAAGCAACTAGCCTTGTTGTATTAGAAATTAATATGTAGGTCCTGGTAAAAAGCTGGTGAAAGATTACCAGAAATTCAAAGGACGTCTCCAACTTGAAACAGGGTGATTTTCCTTCTAGACCTGGAGAACACCATGAGCACTTTTCCACAGACTTTAGAGAATGTCAAGCTTGTTTTGGTGATTTAGAATCTTTTATTCATGTATGAATAATAACATTAATTTGGGAGACTAAGCGGCTTTAGTATCCACTTATACTTGAGCTGGAAGAAAGTGTGCTTAGCTGACAACAGCTTATATTTAGAACTGCCACTTTGGATAAAACACAATTTGATGTTAATCAAATATCATAATGATAATATCGGTTCTCTCAAGATAAAGCCACTACTCTTTTAATCTTTGCTGAGGCTGTCAATCTCTAATTAGTCTACTATGTTTTTCATATGATCATAACAACTAAAGCCAAACTTTATCCTAATTTTATATTATGAAAGGAAATCTATCATTTTCTTAAATAATATTTTTAATTCTATTAACATATGTGATAAATTTATTTATTGTTCATGGACAAAACCAAACAACTGTAAAATCAATAACACCTATGTCCTTGTTTCAGCTGGGCTGGAGTTAATTTTCATCCTAGTAGCTGGCACAGAGCTGTGTTTTGGATTTAATATGAGAAGAATGCTGATAACACACTCATGTTTTAGTTGTTGCTAAGTAGTGCTTACCCTAGTCAAGGACTTTTTCAGCTTCCCATGCTCTGCCAGGTGCACAAGAAGCTGGGAGGGGGCACAGCCAGGACAGCTGACCCAAACTGACCAAAGGGCTATTCCATACCATATGACGTCATGCTCAGTATATAACCTGGGGGGAGTTGTCTGGGCGGCAGCGATCGCTGCTTGGGGACTGACTGGCTGGGCATCAGTTGGTGGGTGTTGAGTGACTGCATCACTTGTTTTTCCTGGGTTTTTTTCTCTCTCTCTCTTGTTGTTTTCCTTTTCATCACAATTTTTATTATTATTATTATTATTATTATTATTATTATTTTATTTCAATTATTAAACTGTTCTTACCTCAACCCACAAGTTTTCTTACTTTTGCCCTTCTGATTCCCTACCCCATCCCACCAGGGGGGAGGGTGAGCAAGGGGCTGTGTGGTGCTTGATTGCTGACTGGGGCTAAACCACAACAACCTACCATTGCTTTGGTGGATATTGGAAATAGTGTTCTGATGTGTCTAATCAGCTACTGAAGGGGAAAACAGCATGGGACTACACTAAAGGAGTAATTATAGGCTGCAACTGTTGCATCAGAATTTAGAGCACATAATTTTTGTACTATAGTGCTGTACAGTTGTGAATAATCAGAAAAACAGTAGTGAGCATGAGGACAGTGGAAATTCTAAAGAACCATTTGAAGGGCTTTCACATGAATATGACATATTACATGGCAAAGTCTTACAAATCTACTCCAAAGCATTGAGAAACATGAAAGGAACATGAATTCAGCTGTATATGTAACAGAAAATCAAAATTCCAACCACCGCTGAACATATATAACATATGTATTCATGGTAACTCAACAAACATTCGGACCATACTATTTTCAGAAAACTACATAGAAAGTTCAAGCCTTGGCCAAAGATAATTTAGAGTACTCACAATAGCAACAGAGTTTATGTTTAAGATAACAACAGCAACAACAAAAGATTCTCAATGCAGTAAGGATATTTATACATTTGGTAACAATTTACATTAGAGCTGTTTGGATAAATCCCTTAAATAGGTTTAAATAGGTCAATCTTACTAATTCAGACTATATACTCTGAATGTTTTAATAGTAATTTGAGTACACCCAATAGTCATGAGTGGATGGTTTATACACTAGGTGGCTGACATAGGAACTGATAACAGGAACCAAGAATGAAAGACAAGATAGACATCATCTCACTAATACTCCTATTTTAAAGACAGAAAGGTAGAATGAACTGAGAGAAAACATGGTAGTGCCTTAAATCCCAATCATTTCCTTTGAACCATTCAGAAGTTTAAGGCAGCAATTTAATAATGTCTTTTTTGTAAGCAGGAAAACAAAGTCTCTATGAACATTCATGACAGTCACTTCTGAGTACAACATAGACTTTGGTGTTACAGTTTTGGTGCTATATATATTCTGAATCTGAACTGAACTGCATCTGACTTGTCCAGGACTTAGCAGTTCTGAATCTTAACTGAGAATCAGATTTAGCTTGCATAGGGTTTGTAACTTAGGTTTTGCACTGCTGCCTAGAGGCTCTGACTAAACAAAAAAAATTACTGTTTAGTCTGTAACATTACAGTTAAAACAACATAACCTTCTCATTGTGGTAATAATTATATAGCTCATTCTCATGTGGGAAGATAATATATTCAGTTATTAAGTACTTTTACCTCTGTATTACTACATTAACACCAGATTTTGCATTGATTGTGGCTAATTCGATTTAATAGTATTGTTTGTCTATGCGTACATCTCTGCTATCGTAATACAAAAATATATTTGGGCAGACAAGAAATCCTTGTATTTTGTTGCCATAAGCTTATGAAGACTGTGGATCCAGGACTTCTGTAGGAAACAAGAAGAAAAGGCTTCTTTCAAACTATCAGACAGGGTTAGGCACAACAGATGCATTTCTTCAGGGTGTTCATGAATTCCTTACTCAAAGAAGAACTGAATTCAAATAAACAGTGTGGTTCATCAGTAGGATAAACTATAAATATTTTTCATCCAAAAGAAGATTCAGCTAGTACTTAAACATGTTAATTACCTTCAGCTAATTGGCAATCCAAAGCTGAACATTAATGACACAGTGCTGATTTACTTCCGTTTAGCATCTGGTTTATAACACAACAGTTTACACAACACTGTGTATATGAAGAGCCTGTGTCCTGAAGATCTTACACTGGAAAGATACAACAAAGTAATGAGTATCACAGAAAAAAGAAAACAAAAGAAAACAAAAGAAAACAAAACAAAAAGTGTTTTTTCTTCAGAAGTCCATTCCTGGATGAGGTGAAAATCAATAATTTAGCAGCACTCTCAGTTAAAATACTGGGTTTAGGCAACTCTTGTCTTTTAGAGAGTTACCAGATCTCTTACCATCAACGTGATATTCATACAGCACTTATAGATGTGACGTGCACTAAATTTTTGCAAAGTCCTTGGTGTATTTGAAGCATCTCTGGTTTTCATTTATATAAAATTGTTTGTAGGGATTACTGAATTTTATTATAATTTTTCTCACTGAAGATGGGTACTTTAACCAAAGAATTGTTGGTCAAAACTGCAGACAAATGTAGCAAATTAGACATTTACATTAAAGCTTCCCACCAAGAAGGGCAGAAGTATTGGTCCTTTTCCCCTTTAAATTCTATTACTCCACAGGGAGCATTCTAATGGATTATTCAATGGCTTCCCTTTCTATTTTTCCAGCCCAACTGGGTTGAAAGCAATTATGTAACACTAACACACTTATGATTCTCTGCATGAAGAAATTGTTCTTGATTTTGTTCAGCATTTGTTTTTTCTTTTTATCAATTTATGTCATTATCCTGTCATCTGTAAATAATTGAGTATAATAACTCAAGCACACATCATGTTTTCTAGAAAAAAGCCTCTGTTGTGCAGTTCAATATTCTTCTAAATGTCTTATTATAAGGCATTTTCAGGTGTTCACAAAGGTTGACTACACCAAGGAAAGGAAAATTCAACAACTTTCCCTACATTTTGCACAAAATTTCCTTTAAAACCTGAAAAAACAGTGAGATATGTAGCATATAAAAATGAAAAGTTGGGAAATATAATTCTGTATAATTTTTTGCTTCTCTAATATGCAAATAAGTATTAATTACAATACTCTGCCTTACAGTCTTTCTATCCTCCACTTTTTTGTCTTATTCTCTGTGTAGACAGTGAAAAGCAGGTTCAAGAACTGTTTTAAAGGAAAAATTTTCAACAATGTTCTACTTACAAGTTAGGATCATATCATGCCAATACTACAAGATGCATTCTAGCATATTTATTCAGGGTAACTGAGAGGTTCTACTGCCCTAAAGTGGTACCTTACTTTGTGGTTTTTTTCATCCTTTGGCTGCTTTTAAAAATAACTGCCAATATACCAATATAATATAATTATTAATGCCCTGATCCCAAAAAATTGTATATTTGCATATTTAGCTATACTTGTTCACTGAGAACAGCCCTATTTATGTCAATCTTACAATAAGAATTAAGCTACAGGTAACAAAGGCCATCTTATGCAGCGTCTCTATGCAAAGACGGTCTACAAGGAACCAATGAAATTGAAAAGTAACAAATGCCAATATCTCAAAGGAATACTTTTCACAGAGTCCACAGTAAATCTCTTCAAAAGTTTTCTACAGGTTATTGTGAAAGAAAATACTCTGTAAGTATCCAAAAATTGTGTATATTTAGAAAGGCAATAAGAATACCCAGTCATTACTTATACATATATATATATATATATAAACCCCCTGTGGTGGGTTGACCCTGGCTGCATGCCAAGTGCCTACCAAAGCCGCTCTATCACTCCCCTTCTCAAACTGGGCAGAGGAGAGAAAATATAGTGAAAAGCTCGTGGGTCAAGATAAGGACAGGGAGATCACTCAGCAATTACTGTCACGGGCAGAACAGATTCTACTTGGGGAAAATCAGTTTAATTTATTACTAATCAAAACTGAGTAGCATAGTGAGAAATAAAACCTAAATCTTGAAACACCTTCCCCCCACCCCTCCCTTCTTCCTGAGCTCAACTTCACTCCCAATTTTCTCTACCTCCTCCCCTCGAGCAGCACAGGGGGACAGGGAATGGGAGTTGCGGTCAGTTCATCAGACATCGTTTCTGCCATTCCTTCCCCCTTGAGGGGAGGACTCCTCACACTCTTCCCCTGCTCCAGCGTGGGGTCCCTCCCATGGGAGACAGCCCTCCATGAACTTCTCCAATGTGGGTCCTTCCCATGGGCTACGGTTCTTCAAGAACTGCTCCAGCGTGGGTCTCTTCCATGGGGTGCAGTCCTTCGGGAACAGACTGCTCCAGCATGCGACCCCCATGGGGTCACAAATCCTGCCAGCAAACCTGCTCCAGTGTGGACTCCTCTCTCTCCATGGGTCCACAGGTCCTGCCAGGAGCCTGCTCCGGCTTGGGCTTCTCATGGGGGTCACAGTCTTCTTCAGGCACCCACCTGCTCTGGCATGGGGTCTTCCACAGGCTGCAGGTAGATATCTGCTGCACCATTGACCTCCATGGGCTGTGCAGGGACAGGCTGCCTCACCATGGTCTTCACCACAGGCTGCAGGGGAATCTCTGCTCTGGCACCTGGAGCACCTCCTTCCCCTCCTTCTTCACTGACCTTGGTGTCTGCAGAGTTGTTTCTCTCACATATTCTCACTGCTCTCTCCCAGCTGCTGTTGCACAGCATTTTTTTACCCTTTCTTAAATATGTTATCACTGAGGTGCAACCAGCATCACTGATCGGCTCAGCTTTGGCCAGTGGTGGGTCCTTGGAGCTGGCTGGAACTGTCTGTGTCCAATACTGGGGCAACTCCTGGTGTCTTTTCACAGAAGCCACCCCTGAAGCCCCCTCCCCACCACAAAAATCTTGCCATGTAAACCCAATACACTACAATTAAAAAAAAAAAAAAAAACCCAAACTGAAAAAACTGAAATGAAAGGAAATTTTGAATCAGATTTATAAGCAGAAATTTCTTGGTTCCCTTCTTGCTGAAAAGGACACTGAACTGATTTAATGTGAGTCAGTCTTGCTTCCTGACTCACAGTTTTCTGAATGGTTATCAAAGGTTCAGAATCATCTATCAAAAAAAAGTCTGATCCTTTGAGATGTTTTGTTGGTCTCAATAAGTTTGCTTACAGATTCAACCTCTTTGCCAAGTGGGACCAAATTAGCTATGGCTGGCTTGCAACAGATGAGAAACTGACAGATAAATTCTGAAGAACTATGTAAAGACAGATGTTTCACCAGTTCTGCAAACAAAACAAAACAAAACAAAACAAAACAAAACAAACAACCTTAAGATTAAATCTGTGTTAAAGCATGCAATTCAAATATATTTCTTTTGTATACCTTCATCTACTTGAGATTCATAACCATTGGCCCCTTTCTGAAGGTAAACCCTAATGTTCATCAGGACTGAGTCAATTCATCTCTTGTATTAAAAGCTTGCTTATGTTCCCCTCTGTTAGGATCCGATTTGGATGAGAGGAGGACCCCCTTGCTTTCTAACCGACCTCAGACAAATCTGGGAGGCTAGGGGTGGCTAGACCAACCTCTCATTTCAAGTTCAATCCCTTCGAGTGAGATTGACACAAACGAGGTCAGATGTCATGAGGCCACCCGTTTATTAATCACTCACGAAAAAGAGGAACAGCGATAGGAAAGAAAGGAAGGAAGGAAAGGTGGAAGATAAAGCAAGAGTGTGGAATAGGAGAGTGCAACTAGTCACCGCCATGGATCTGCAGCGTTCTGGGGGATCGCCCCCGGGGTCTGGGGTGATGGTCTTTTATAGGTTGTGTGCCTGAGGCAACAACTCCACGCTTGTGCAGAACTCTTCTTTGAACCATGTTTGCCCAGGGCAACGGCACGTACCTTATATATCGGAGTTCTCCCCCCCATGTCTGGGGTCTCATGCGCCATCCGCGTGCACATGCCCACCACCAGTTGCTTGCACCGAGCAGGATGTGGTTGTCGCTGTTCTTGTGGCTGTGCAGGCGGGCGCGCAGTTTCTTAGAAGATTCTGTTAACTTCATGTGGGCAAACTTTGAGACAAACATTTAACCATTTTGTCCCTCACACCCTCTTCATATCATAGTAACAATCAAGGTTGGTTTTACACTAAAAAAGTGAGACATCTGCTGAATTTCTCCTTGTACCTGACAGATATTGAGCTACCACTTCTTGCAAAGATTCCCTAACTATGAAGCCATAAGCTAGTGTGAAACATTGTCCACTATGAAGGAAGGAGAATGAAAGAATACAACTACTGGTCAGAGCCCTCAGATGACAGAGGAGTGCTCTGGACTCCAGTCATTTCTTGTGACTAAGTCGTCCTTCTTCTAAAGCATGCTTTGCTGTATATTCCTTGAAAGAGCCAATACAAGTTTTTTACAACCTTCTGATTACATCCTTCAATGTAAAAATAAAATATAATTAAAAAGCTAGCAATACTTTCTCCTCAGAGGGCTTGTCCTGGTCTGTATGTACTAGGATTGTGCCAAGCTGAGCCTTTCAGATGAGTTAGGTTCCCCTGCTGTCTAACTCCTAGCCTTACTTTAATTCTAGTCAAGGTCTAACAAGAATACACACAAATCATTCAAACCAGAAGTTCTGGATCTGTACTTATTTCAGAAGAGGGGCTGCAGACAATGCCTGTCAAAGAGGTAGACACCTATTTAGGGTGGCCAAGCAGCTGCTGAAGGAGTTCTGTCACTGCAGTTTTGGATTTGTGCCGTTCTCTTCTGTCCACATCCAATTTAGGCAATTAATTTTTAAACAGTGTCTTTCCCTTGGTTTCCAGGGTCATGTAAAGTGCATGGTATTACATTGCCTACATATGCAGCACATTAATAATAGCGGAACCATGATCAACAAGCAACATATATTGCTGAAGCTCATTCTATTCCAGAATAAGCTGATTTATTTTTTACAGAACTGTAGAAGGACATACAGAGAGCAGACTAGACATATGGGGTTTGGGGTGGGGAGGGATTTTTTTTTTTACTAAAATATTTGATGTAGTATCTGAAGAAACCTTATGCATTCAGTTCAGATCAAAACAGACTTAAAGACCTGTGGATAAAAACTGACTGAGGCAATGCAAAGAATAACCATGAACAACATTTCAAGATGAAATGAAGTGTCATACACTGCCACAGGGGTCAGAATCACCTCTTGTCCTGTTAAACATCTTCATTAACAATCTGAAAGTGAGAGTAAACAGCATATTAATGAAACTTGCAATGAAAAGGGAAGTGAGCATCCATAAGAAAGAATACAAATGTAACTAGAAAGTACAAAAGCGTTTGAAGATAAATCTTGAAAAACACAAAGTTTAATTGGAAAAAAAATCTAAAATAGATATTCTGTAGGAGGATGACACAAGGATGATAATAATAATGTCAAAAACAAAGAGCAATAATTAAAAATTAATTTTCAGTATGAATAAAAATGGTCAGAAATTTTCCACTGAATTGATTTTTTTCTTTAGATGTGCCAAATTGTTGATTCTGTGAATGTCCTGAGAAGTGATTTTCAACATCTTATTGCTTCCTAAATCTTTCAGGATTATTAAAATATCCTATTTTGACCTTTTACACACACAAAAAAAGATTAGCTTTCTGTGTAAAAATGTTAGTTAATTATAGCTGGCTTGTCATTTAGAAAGCTAAAATTGCAACATTTAGAAAATGTCAAAATGAAATATTTCAACTGACTTAAACTAATGTAGGGGTGATTATTGGTTCATAATCTTATTTTATTTTTTAACTATTTGCCTCAGTTCTTAAAAAAGAAAACATTTAACTTTTGAAAATTTTCTGGGAGTATTGACATTTCTCCTCCAGCTCTAAATGTGGTATTTCAGGGGGAAAAATTATCCAAGGTCAATGCAGTTTTTTGGCATCATATGCCAAAACATCAAGTAATCAATCATGAAAGTATTAGTCACTGTCTATCAGGTCTGTTAAAACTGTGTCTAGAATACTTTATACATTTCTTAGCATCTTGGTACCTGATTGGAAAGGGAAGCAAGGGAAAAGGAACAAATTGAATGTAGATCAGAGAAGAGCAACTAACATGATTAGGTTGCTTGAAAAATTCATTTAAGAAGAAAGGTCACAAACACCTAAATATTCATGGCTTGACTAACAATATGCATAGCTTGGCAGCAAATTAAAAAATGATAAATAGAAACACTTATTTATACAATGTCTAATTAACCTATGGGACACATTGCAACAAGATATAATTGATGCTAGATACCTAAAAGAAAAAAAAAGGAAAAAGCCCAATATTTCTTGAACAATATTTACACCACCAACCACAGGAAGCATATTAAAAGCAAAACATGAGAAGACTGTAGAACTTCTTTATTCAAGATGTAAATCAGCCTTTGAAAAACATGTTCTGTAGGAGAAAAAAATCACTGGTCTCAGTGAGCTACATAGTGTAACAGTGTGGAGGTGTGCAAGAGTGTCTAAAATTTCCCCTGTTTACTTTATCACTTACTTCCAGATGTACAGAGCCACATTATTCCTCGTGGCATTAATAACCATCAGCCTTCTTTTGAAGGTGAGTCCAAAATCCTGATCAGTCCTTTCCTCAAAACACAGCTACCTTTCAATGGTGAAAACTTACTTACCACTTTCTTACGCTACACTGAGCTAAAATGTAACTTGTGAATTGGGAAACCTCCTTTCCAATTTCTTCTTTACCTATTAGTTAAATAGGCTTGCTTGTTTGTTTTCTTTTTTTGTTTATTTCCCCCCCCCACCTCATATCACCATCTTGGATTTGGAAAAGTTAAGTTCCACCCAAGCCCAGTCCATTATTTCAGTTCATTTTAAATTTGGCTCCTTGCACCTAGAGAATGAGAGAGTTGCCGTCTGTGTAGTTGTGCTGATTCTTAAACATTCAAAAGACAGTCCAAAAGAAAGAAATTATAGGCATAAAAGTCTAGAAATAAGTTTAGGTTTACTTCTGATTTCCATCACCCCCACCACCCCACCCTAGAAAACTGTTCTTTTCTTTAATTTGGTGCTTCTCGTACTTCTGTCTGGTATTTCCTAAACAGAAATGTTTCCACAGATACAGTGTAGTGTATACGCAGTGTGAAATTAATGCAAGCCTGTGACATGTACCTTGCACAGATGATCTTCATTTACAAAATTAATTGGCCACCTTTGAAACACGTTGGATTCATGCTGAGGTGTTGGTGGGATTTTGGCCTGAAGGAACTGGAAAATATCAGACCTACTGTATCGATGCTTGAATGTTAATATATACACACATAAGGAGTGTGTTTAGGATTGTTAGTTCATAAATGTTAAGCGATTGTTTATATTTTCCTGCTCCTATTCACTGAGTATACATAAGAGCTATGGAGAAAAGGACCCAGTTAATAAATAGTTCCAGTGAAAAGGGGGTGAAGGGGAAATCTCTTCAGCAGTATAAGGGGCTTCTTAGAAGATAAGTTAGTGTATATCCCTTCTTGAAAATAATTAGAAAGGAATATTTATTGTCTATATAGCTATTATTGGCCTAGTTATTTGGTGCTGTAACGAGTACTTAACCTACTTGATTACCTGATTGGTAGTATTCATCTTATTCCACCATAATATTTTCATACGTTTCTTTCTTTCCTCCTACAGATTATTGTACTCACAATTTCAAACTCCTTTTTTAACTGTTCAAGCTTTCTATCTTGGCGCTGTCAAATGAGTTTCTACTGCATCCTTGACCTTGCTTTTGTGTACTTTTTCAACCAGATTTTGATTTTATAAATCTCATAATACCTCCATCGAAGTTGAGAATTGTGGCCTTTATGCAGTACATTCATTTCACATTGATAGATCCTGAGACTCTGCAAGAAATTAGTGACTGCCCCTACTCTGATAGGGGTACATAAAATTTCTGGATTGAGGCCTAAAATTTTACTATAAGTCTCTCTTCTTCTCTTGTAAATACTATTTTAATTAATTCCTTCAGGTTTCTTTTTTTCTCAGCTTTCATTTATTGTGTCATTATGTTCTTAGACTGATGTATTACATCATGTAATACAAAATAAGTATAATTGAGTTACCTTAGGGATAGTAGTAGCTATGCTATAGTTGAAGTTGAATTGGTTGTTATACCATAAATATTTGAAGTGTGATTAATATCTTGGCCATTTCTAATCTCATTTGGAAGAAACTTGAAATGGAAGCTGAAAATACAGCTGTAATCTACATAAAAGGAAAATACTCTAAATTTATCACCTTTTCTAAGACCTGTCTAGGGAAAAATTTTCCCCTCTGTGCAGACAAAGAAACTTCCAGCCAAGTTCTTGTTCAGGTTTTTTTATTTCCTTAATTCTTTGGAGCTATGGAATGCTCATGCTACCTGTTTTTTTGGGGTCATGTCTTAGGACAAATAAGACCTCACAACCATGACCTTCTATAAAATTAGAGGGTTTTTTTAAATGAAAATATAGGACTTCAACAGTTTCCCTCTATGAATAAAAAAGAAAAAATAAAAAATGCTATAATGTAGATAAAGGAATAGCGAGCCTAATTCTGTGTAAAATACCTTAAAAACTATGTAGAACATTTACAACCTCCCCTTTAGGTTGTTAACAAAAATCTGAACTCTCACAAATATACCTGTCTCTCTTCATTGTCTGTAAAAGAAGCTTAAACCAACTAAGTTCCCTATATATACATATCTCAAAGAAGGTAGATAAATCCAGACAACAATGTCACATTGCTATCAGAGAGATTAGATAGCTCAGGATGAATACCTGCCAAAGAGAACTTGAGTGAGACCAACAGTTGATCTAACTTGATCTAACTCCTTTTAAACAATATGTGGATCATTTTAGAGAAGGGAACAGTATAACCACAGCTTCAAAAAACACACAGAGTATTTTCTGAGGATGGGATATTAACATTAACCTCTGTCTTGTCTTGGAATGAAGAAGCTTGCGTTCATTGGTATAATAAAAGGTTCTAGGGACTAAATGTCTCACAGGATATTTTAACACATTTTAACAAGGATACACCTTTGGGACAATATATGAAAAAGAATTAGCATTTTTTTGTCCTTCTATAGTGAAGATTATTCATTATTATTTTATTTATAAAATTTTAAATTTTCTTTAAGTACTAGCACCTAAACCTTTCCGTATATGATATATAATAATATATATCATAATGAAAGGGGCTAGCTCTGGATAGTGCATGAAAGGTTGTCAAAATATAACACTCAGTTTTATTAGAACACAAAACAGAAACCTGAACAAGGTAAAACTCAGACTTGTGGACAAAAGAGATTAAATACAAGGTTTAAAGAATAAAGATTTCCAGCCTTCAGTCTCTCCTTCCATCTTGCTGTCAGATTTGGCAACTTTCAGGACTACAGATGTTCTTACTGTGAGCATAACTCCCTCCTGGTCCGTAGGAGTAGTCTCTGACCCTTCTTAAGCTTAGATTTGGCTCTGCTCGCTTTCCTCACCACATTCAGCAGATGTCATTATTTGCTCTCTTATATACTTGCCTAACCTACATTCCTGGAGCTTCCCCTTACTGCACATGCATCCATTAACCCCGGGAAGTAGAATTTTTCCCTCTGTCCTGCTGGCCCCACCTGCTAGAGCATGCAGCAGCCATGACAAGAAAATCACTTTTCCGCTCCTATACAATATGTAGCACATGTACAATAAGGTATGAACCAAGAGTCTCAACAAGTATGTAATTTGTGACAAACTTGCGAACTTGTCTCAAATCCTATACATTACATAGCTGGTCACTCTGCACACAGAAAAAAAGGAGGGGCTTTGTATATATAGCTTTTTTTAAAGTATGTGAGCGTAAGTAATCTAGTAAGACCACCTGACAGAAAAAGAAGTTAATTTATATTTCTATTTTTTTTCTGTAAAACCTTGTAGGACTTTTTGTTTGTTTGTTTTAATTTCAATAGGAGATATATACTAAGATCTCAAAAACATACCTCCTCCAGTTCCGTTAGCAGTATATCCACTCCTCACTAGGTGCTAGTCCATAATCCAGAAGAAATTAACTTCATGAAAAAAGTCAACACAAATTCTAGCTATCAATTAAACATTATCTTGGGAGCTTAGGGAAGATTCAAGTAATATATAGGCTTTCTGTTTGAAGGGGATAATTTAACACGAGATGAGAAAATGAAACAAATGTTCATTATGGCAAGTATTTCTCAATTTCTATGAGTTTTGAGATGTATAAATCAGAGAATAACATTTACTAAGTAGCAGCCTCTAAAATTTGCAAAAAGAATGTGGTAGCTTCTGAAGGGCCAGAAAGAGGCAGTTTATTAAGGCATTGGAAGTTTTACTGAAGAATAACAAAATTTTTGCCCATTACCAAATTTCATTCTCTCTGAACAGCTTTTGTTTTATCTTGGAAATACACAGTCCTTGTTTGGTTAGAAAAGAAGTGAATGGGAAATATAATTTCCTAATTTGAAATGGAAACCTGAGTTTCCAACGTGGTTTATATGAGATTACTTCATAATTAATTTATTCATTAGACAAAATAATCTAGGTTTAATTTCATTTTAAAGTCAGGTAAAATAGAAAATATGCCAAAAAATGAAATTGGAAGTTGGTTAAAATGGTTAAAAGCAAAAACAAGATAAAACGTTTTTTGTGAACTAGATTCTGAAGTACTTGAATTGGTTTATCTTTTTAAAAATCCATCAAGAAAATAACGAAATTTTAACAGTTCTAATTTTATAAAAATTGCTTTTTTTAAGGAGAAAACTGAAATGTCAACTTGCACATATCCCACTTAAATCACAACTAATTTGTTTTTACGTATAAATTATGTTCTGTAGTCTATAATCCTGAATTACATGAGGAAGATGTAAACTTTTCCTGTTAAAATAATTGTACATTTTAAGAATATTGCAGAGCTTGCAACTTTTACCTCATTTATGTCTTTAAGTTAATAAGTTCTTCCTAATAATTTTCATTTTATTGATTTTTTCTTTGCTTTTCGTAGAGTTAAAGTTTTGCCAGTATATTTCAGTATCATCCTTATTAAAATGGAGAAGTGGAGTTTCCATGAGAAAGCCGTAACCTTTAATGTGCTTTAAAGTATAGAATTTCAAATAATTCTGTCCAGAACCTACTGAAAGATCTCTGTCTTTGCTAATTATTCAAAATGTCATTTAGCATTAAAAAAACAAATCTGTGGACTTTTTCTTTGTGCTGTTTATAGGTATTGGATACTTTCCTTGTGTTCATAAATAATAAATATCTTTTTGAGAGAAATGAAATGAAATGCGATATGTGAGATTTTTATTATTTTGTGTGATAGCTTGAAGGCCTGTTTAGGGTAGCTATTCAGAGCAAAAGTATTAAACAAAACATACCTGTGCAAAACATATTGAAATACATGTTACTGGGTAATGACTTGTAGGTCATCAGGAACAGATGATCTAGTGACAAATGAAATGCAGACTTTTAATAAAGTTTAGTAAAAGATGGACTTAAACTTATCAGCTGATACTAAAAGGTAACACTAAAGACTTTTTCCAGAAATATCTTCCATAAAATTTCATGAGAAGAAAAATAATCAAATTTTCTTAAACCCTGGTAGAGCATCTTTACCAATAAAGTTTATCCATCCTAAAAGAAGACTAAAATAAGTATTCATAAATTACTACAGATTCCAGTACTTTACTATTTTTTAAAATAAAACTTGGAAGAACTTTGAGGTCATAATAATGCTGTTGAGATTTTAGCAGTAATGTTGTAGAAATTATATGTAGACGAAGAAAAAGGTGTAAAGCTGGGCTTTATAAGGTCTTTTTTTTTTGGAAAAAGCTGATATTTCTAAACTCACAGTAGCTAGAGAAAAGAACAAAATAGTTCTTACGCAGTGATGAGTAAATGATTTATAGGGAAATTGTCTAAAAGTTCTCTATTTTTTTCTTCTACAAGCACCAAACCAGGAAGACAGCCAAGAACATCCATATTTCTTTTCTCCTGTCTCCTTTTCCTGCATAAGAAGGAAAGGTTGCAGTTAAACGCACTAGTCCTGCAGAAACAATAATTTCAGTTTGGCTGCCATCATTTACTTATGTTTGGGTAAAATAGAAATACAACATAGAACCACTTCAGAAAGGCAAAACTACAGATACTGCAAGAAAAGAGAGGGTGGACAGGGAACAGTGAAGACCTTCAGCTGCATTGATTAGGAAATCTTTTTTTCTTCTTTTTCTTCTTTCTTTTTTTTTAAGAAGAAACATTCAGTGAAGGGCTTTTTTAGAAATGCATGTTCTCGCTTGAACAGATCATTTTAGTGCAAGTATGGGGGCTGTTGTCATAGGCAGGAATTAATTGTCAATGGCTATGTCTATACCACATTTCTACCTGACCAAAGGAGCATAACATAAGGATCAATGAGGGTGCAAGTCCTGTCAGACTAACACTGTGTCCTGGTTTCTGTTGGGATAGAGTTAATTTTCTTCTTAGTAGCTGGTGTAGTGCTGTGTTTTGGATTTAATATGAGAATAATGCTGATAACACACTGATGTTGTTGCTAGGTAGTGCTTGCCCTAGTCAAGGACTTTCTTTTTCATTTTCGCATGCTCTGCCAGGTGCACAAGAAGCTGGGAGGGGGCACAGCCAGGACAGCTGACCCAAACTGACCAAAGGGCTATTCCATAGCATATGATGTCATGCTCAGTATATAAACTGGGGGGAGTTGGCTAGGGGGCAGCGATCGCTGCTTGGGGACTAGCTGGGCATCGGTCAGCGGGTGGTGAGCAATTGCATTGTGGATCACTTGTTTTGTATATTCTTTTATTATTATTATTATTATTATTATTATTATTATTATTACTACTACTACTACTACTACTACTACTACTACTACTTTCTCTTCCTCTGCTGTCCTATTAAACTGCCTTTATCTCAACCCACGGGTTTTACTTTTTTTTTCCCCAATTCTCTCCCCCATCCCACCAGAGGGGGTGGGGAAGGGTGAGTGAGCGGCTGTGTGGTGCTTAGTTGACAACTGGGGTTAAACCACGACACATTGGAAGATTGAGGCTGGAGGAAGGAAGATGGTTTGGTGTGGTCCTCTGCATAATACTTATTGCAGAGGTTTTGGCCAAATCTAATGATTGAATTACTACAAGGTTTTGGCCAGTCTACCAAATGTTAATTGGAAGGCTTTTGCTCTGTCCACAAGAGGACCTGAGAGTGATCCTCCACTTTCATCATGCATGGTTCATTCTGGAATGAAGCAGGAAGAGGTCCAAGCTAGCAGGGTACACACAAACAGTGTGATCTGCAAATTCTTACTTTATTATGTACCAATTGTTTTAGGATAACTAAATGAAGGATTAAATACACCAAAAGACATAACAATACTCTGATGATCTATGACAAAAGCTTTAAAAAGGATAAGAGTTCTACATTATCTGTGAAGAATTGTAATGGGTCTACTGTCTAAGAATTTTGTCTGCTATTTCAATTATAAGCAAAATATTATTAAGATTGCTCTAATGGTCTATTCTCATAAACTAGTTTACACATTTCCTTCATACAAACAACTTTCAAACCCATAAATGAAAGCTTCTGAAAAATCTGCTGGAAGCCACAGATCAAAACTTACTTTTGGTGGTCCAAAGCTTGCCACTGGAGCTGGATTACATGTTTTCTCAGGTGGTATCATACACCACTAAGTGACCTATCATACTTGCTAGATAAAAACCAACCATGCAAAGGCAACTTGCTTGCTGCAAATACAGCTCAGTATTTCTCTCCATTAAACATTTAAAAAACAGGGTCTTTCCTCTTTTCAGGAGATAGTGTGTATTCTGCAATTCTAAATATGTAAAAGCCTTCAGGATAGGAGCATCTCAGAGCATTCCCCAGGGAACTTCATACCTCTCCTCCTAGTTCTCTCATTTCAGACTTCTATTCAGCTTTTCAGTGCGCTGAACAGATGCTAGGTTGGTCTTACGAACTAACTTAACAAAGTAGAATAAGTTCATCTCCACACATCTCCCCCAAATCTGATGTTTACATTCACAATCATAATCATAATATACACATTTGAGTGCCATAAAACATTAATTATTACTAAACAGTCAGCTATATCTTGAAAAAATTGTTATACAAAATCCTGAAGAATGATAGTAGAATAGCAATGTTTGTTATTCTTATTTTTTAGTTGCAGTTAGTCTAGAGTTTGTGATGAGGAAAGCCCATGCAAAGGAGCAAGAACTCTTGATCGCAAAGCTTGACAATCTCAATGAAGAGCAAGGGTAGAGGAGAACAATGGAGCAAACACTAAGAATTAACAAGGCGGTTTTAAGCTAAAAAGCTCAAAAGACATATTAGAGATAAATGGCTATTTCAGATGACACTGTTTAAAAAATTATCCATCATTAAGAGTACTTTGATCAGTTTTCTTCACACTTTGCCAAAACAGTTCTTTTTTCATCTCAATATTTCATTCTAATTTCAGGTAAAAAGAATTTTTAAACCAAGCATCCAAAAAAAGATAGGTCTCTAATGATATCTACTTGCTGTGTGACTGAACTACTGAATTGGCTAAAGATTTAAATAAATAGTTATTATTATAATTTCTGACACATTTAATTCATCTGTAAGAAAAGAATCCACTTTGCCTGTAATTTAATCCTTGTGCATAAGTTTCTGAAAAAGGAGAGTATTTACAAGTCAAGAAATTTTTGTAGAATATAATACCTTCGTCTACCTGCACACATTATAACAACATCCCTCAAAGTATTTATAAATATGAAATTAGAGCCTAGCAGAACCCGGATATGACAGAAAAATGCTAATGTCAGTGAGCCGACTTCTTTTCTTTCAGATGAAGATAGGAATTTGGGATGTTGCTACTCTGTCAGTGAGTCAGGTTCACCTTCTTTCTGTTGCACAAAGAACAACTATTTAAACACCCAGGGAGTGTGAATACTTGTTTCCTGGCTTCACTGGTACGGATATACTCCTCAGTATCTCCCTCCCTAAGTTTCTTTCATTCTTTATGTAAAGAGAAACTGTCAAACCTGATTTCTTAAAAGTGGTCCAATTTCCACTGGATATGAATATAGAAACTGAGCTTGAAAACTGTTCTTTTTACACTTCTTTCTTTTTTACAAAAGATTTTGTGTTTCTTCCCTCTTTTCTTTCCCCTTCACTTCTCTCCTCTCCTGAAAGGTGAAAGGTGGTTGGGAATAGCCAGCATGGATTCACTGAGGATAAACATGCTTGACCATGCATGACTCTGTCTGGAATGCTATGTCCAGTTTTGGAACCCAAATAAAAGAAAAATATTAATAAACTGGAATGAGTTCAGTAACCTGAGGTGGTCAGGGAGTACTTCAGGAGGACCAATAGCAGTCTTCCAATACCTACAAGGAGATCATCAAGAAGACAGAGCCAGGCCATTTACACACATATATGGTAGGTGGATCAGTAACAAGGGAAGTTCAGACTGAATACAGGGGCAAAAATTCATTATGAAAATGGCTAAACATTGGAACAAGTTACCAGGGGAGTTGCATAACTTCTGACATTAGAGGCTTCTGAGAGCTGGGTGGACAAAGCTTGAGTAACCCAATCTAAAGTCAGTGTTGACCCCAGCTGAGCAGGGGGCTTGACTAGATGACCTCTTGAGGACATGTCCTACAAGAAATAACCTATGTTTCTATGATTGTGTGAGTTAAGTAATCCTCTTCAGACTCACAGTTTAAATTAACTTGGAAACATTTTCCTGAATCTTTGTGTGAAGAAATTTTCCTGTTGGGAGGTAGTCACTTTTTAGATTATACTGTGATATGGAGATGTTAATAATCACAAAAGGTGAGATTTATACTGTTATTAGGTTGTACTTGAGACCTGCCTTAATATGGGTGATACACCCTATCAGTAGCTGATTTATAACTACACTCTAGTCACATAAACAATTCCTATGTCATATATGACCATAATAACTGTCCTTTTGCAGCAATCCCATCACCAAATTCTCCTTCATGCACAATCCTGTGAACCACTGTAAAGCCTTCTGCTGTCAGCAACAGATGAATACAGGAATGGCCTTACCAGATAAGAGCACAGCTCTTTCTAATTCAGTAGCCTGTATATAGCAGTCATTGAAAGGTAAAGCTGAGGAAATTAGGCAAGAACAGGGCAAGTATATACAATAATTGTCCCAACTGCTTTTCCAGATTCTAACACTTTCTGGCTCAAGGATTTCCCAAGACAGACAACTTTTTGTGTATTCTTTAGCCCTCAATTGATTTAACTTCAGTGAACTTGTACAGTTCCCCCATGGACTTGTAAATTGTTAATATTCATCCTGCTTGTGGTACAGCAATAGAATGTGATACTTAAGAAATTCAAGAAAGCTATAAGATGGAATGGTTGCGGGCACAGGGCTGGGCACAATAGAACAAAGCACAATCTTGCAGTACCAGGCATATGGCTAATGTCAGGTAAACAGGAACAAAGTATTCTCTGATACTCTGTGAACATAACAGAGTTATTGATCTCATGAGCAAAGCAAGTAGGTTGAAGGAAGTGATTATCCTCATAATGCAACATTTTCTAAAATTATTATCCTCATAACTCAACATTTTCTAAAATACTGTGCCCAGTTTCAGGCCTCCCAGTACATGAGAGATGTTGATCAGCTGGAGCAAGTTCAGCAGAGGGCTATTGAGATGGCTGAAGATCTGGAGCACATCTTGAACAGGAAATGGGCCTTGTTTAGCCTTAAGAATAGCAGCCTTCTAACACCTATGAAGAGGTTCATAAGAAAATGAAGTCTGACTCTTCACAGCAGTGTATGGTGAGAGGATGAGAGACAAAGGATATAAACTGAAATGAGAGAGGTTAAAAGTGGATATAAGGAAGAATCTTTTCCTCATGAGGACAGTGAAAAAGTGGAATGGGTTGTCCATAGAGGTTGTGCAGTCTCTGTCCTTGGAGGTTTTCAGCACCCAACTGGATAAAGCCCTAAGCAACCTCTTTTGACCTCTTAACTGACCCTACTTTGAGCAGGAAAGCGGACTAGAGACCTCCTGAGGTCCCTTCCAACCTGAATTATTCTATAAACCTATCCCTGTTCTGTGTCCCTACTTTATAACATACCTCACAAATACTGCTGAGGTGCAGCAATAAGCAGGAATGAGACTAACAGGATTGTCCCTGTCTCAGGATGTCAAAGGTCACATCCATGGGCTTTGTGCCAGTAGGTGGTACTAGCTATAGAGGACAGTACAAACATCTTCAAAGTCCTGATTCAGAGTTATGTTGGCACTGTCACTTGGTATTTCTCTAGGAACTTGATGTTAGTATGGGGAACATGCTAAGTTAACCATAACCTGATTTTATTTCATATTCTGCATAAAGGTGGAAGTGCTTCAGGCTGAGTGGCTGAGGGAAGTTTTGGTAATTGAAAGCATCCTTGTCCAGGAGGTTTTGTGATGACAGCAGATGAGATGCGATATGATTTGGCTGAACACTAGTATAGGTGTATTTATCAGCAACAAAGAACAATCAGGTCAAGATTTGTCCTCTTCTCTCAAGTCCATCACAAAAGAAGTGTGAAAGAAAGACACATCCAGCAGGTTCTGGCCTTTGATCCATGATGATGTCATGCAGAAAGTGTAAGTAAATTATTTCACTTAGGATGGATGGCTCAGATGTTCTGATTGCCTGAGAGGATAGCTTTTGCAAGCTTGCACAAGAGCAGCTGGTTAGTAGATGTACCTATATATTCATTCTTATCCCTATATTGAGGCTGCCAGTGTAGGGCAGAAGGTAAAGTCATCGAGGTCCCAAAGCCAAAGGGCTGTAAAACACCTAGGAGAATGCTCCCTAACATTTAGTTACCGCCTCTATTACTAGCCAGAGTTTTTATAAGTGATTGCAGTAGTCTGATTGGCTTTTCCTCACATGGGTGTCTCATTGCTGCATGTGATATGCTCCAGCTGCCTTAAAAATTTTCTTCACTGATGAGGGGCCTTGTGACCCATTACAATTGTACTGTTGTGCATTTTAACTTTCCTCATAAGATGACTGATGTACATTACCAAAGCTTTTAGACACTTATATACATCTAGGCTAGGCTATTTCAACACAGTTTAACTGGAACTAATCCTGAAGGTCATTCAGAAACTCTAGCAACCGAGAAATGAAGCTGTCCAGTTTCTGAGCAACACAAATCACACATGCATTTCGCATTACACATTGAATGCAGTCATATTCCAGGTAAAATTTATACCATCATCTTATCCATTCATTGATAAATGATGCTGAATATTTTTTTTAAAAAATAGCATGCTAGCTATGAGTATAATTATACCTCTGTAAGAACAATGTTATAAGCAGTATTTTTTTGTCTAAACATGCCTTCAAATATTTATGTCAAACAATTAAAGGTAGAGTATTTTTTGAGTGCTCACCGGTACTTGAATTCGGTAAACCAATAAACATAAAAAATAAAATTAGAAGATTCATTCATAAAATTATTCATAATAAAATTAAAACATTCATTTCTTTATCAAGTCTTTCCTCATGCCTGGAAAGAAGGGGCAAATAGAACACTTTTTTGGAGGCAGAAGAAAAAGACTATTTGCTTTGCAGTGGCCTCATCTGAACATAGTAAGAGCCTAAATTTCACAACTTAAAGTTATATACTAGAGATGCATCACCACAGGCATAGCCCTAGGTATGGGCAGAAAGCAGTCATAATATTCACAGCAAGGTCTGAAGTCTTCAGGGTTATTATAAAACAAGGATTTTTTCTCATTATTAGCATGGTCATTTTCTAAGCAGTAAATACTTGACCCTGTACATATATCTATAAGACTTCAGAGGACTGCCTAGAAAAGTGTGGCTGAACCAAACTCTTCCAACTGCAGGTACTGTTTTCAAGATGCTATCAATGACAAATACAACCTTGAATATGTGCTAAAGCTAAACAATAAAGAACAAACAAATCATGATCCTTGCAGCCATATACTAAGTAGCTCATGGCCATTTCCTCATCTTTCTTCAACTTTTTCTTCATCCTGGCAACATAACAAACGATAGCAATAGGTGCAGTCTCTCCTGATAATGTTCCTTTGCTCTCAGCTGTTAACAAGAGTTCCAAAATACATTCTGAATGCTCTATCATTTCAAAGTGCAGGAAGACCACTGACTTCAGTGCTGCCATTCTACCCATTGAATCATTGTCTATCTCTCCATAGAGCCTTGTACTTACTGTTTCTCTTCTAGCTTTTGGGGGAATGATAGGATTGCTTTATTACAGTTTTATTTCTGGTGTCAATAACTTTATTTTTAAAAAGTATTTTGTGAAATAAAAGCTAATAAACAAACAAACAAAAAGTATCTTATCAGAAGGTCTACAAAAATCTGGTAAAGAAGAAAGCCTAACAAGGCCTTTAGAAATCATATTTGTTGTTCATATTCTGTCTACCACTTATTCTTCAGCTATCAAAGGCTTTTTTACAGAACAAAGCAAATACAGTATTCTGGTTTTGGCTGGGATAGAGTTAAATTTCTTCCTAGTAGCTGGCATAGTGCTGTGTTTTGGATTTAGTATGAGAAGAATGCTGATAACACACTGATGTTTTAGTTGTTGCTAAGTAGTGCTTAGGCTAGTCAAGGACTTTTCAGATTCTCATGTCCTGCCACCAAGAAACTGGGAGGGGGCACAGCCAGGATAGTTGACCCAAACTGGCCAAAGGGATATTCCATACCATACGACATCATGCTCAGTACATAAGCTGCAGGGAGTTGGCCAGGGAGCACAGCAATCGCTGCTGAGGAACTGGCTGGACATCGGTCAGCGGGTGGTGAGCAATTGCATTGTGCATCACTTCCTTTGTATATTATTATTACTATTATTATTATATTGTCATTATTACTACTACTATTTTACTTTATTTTATTTCAATTATTAAACTGTTCTTATCTCAACCCATGAGTTTTCTCACTTTCACTCTTCTGATTCTCTCCCCCATCCCACCAGGGCAAGGGGAGTGAGTGAGCAGCTGTGTGGTGCTTAGTTGTTGGCTAGGGTTAAACCACAACATACAGAACCAAAATAATTCAGAAAGAAGAGACGTTAGTCAGTTTAGTCAAGAGTAAGTTTTGATGAGGTCAGTTCAGAAAGATTAAAAAACAGAGACTAGCTGAGAAGAAAAAAATAAACAACAGTGCAAAAGATGGCAGTGTTTAGATCTCTTGATGTATTGACGTATAATTGCATGTTCTTCTTTGCTTTTGCATTCTTCCATCAAATGTATTAAAAGAAAGAATGATTTCAGAAAAAGCGAAGGTTCATAGGTAGGACACTGAGGATCCCCTTCACTCTCCTCACTGTTCAGATGGATTTAGAGTAAATACAAAGAGGTCACAGGACCAGTGATGATGTTTGGATGTTTCTCAGTGCGTAGACACAATCTTAGTGGTGCCACAGTGGAAACATTTCTTGCAGACATGAGATAATGAGTGTGAAGAGCACTTAGCTATTTCACTCCCATTATTGTTATTAATTCAGGTTCACACCAAAAGGAGCTTTGGAAACCTTTAGCCATAGAATTCTGCTCTGGGTAAGAATCAGTAGATGTACTTGAAATTTCAAAATCAGAAACAACTGAGACATTGAACTAAAATTCAGGTCATCAAATGGGTTCTGAATTGAAGACTACTCCAAAACTGTTATCTAACGAACAACCAAAGTTAGAGCAAAAGGAGACACTCAAATATTGTTAAATACAAGTGAAACACCAAAAATCTTTGAACTTCAAAGTAATACTGAAAAATCCTGAAATAAAAAAAGGCTTAAAAAATTCTCCCTAACAATTCTATTGATAGTCAATAAATGGTTTTCTTGGATATCATTTAAACTAGCTAAAATATTAATTATTTTAAAAAATATATATTCTCAAATTTTCCTGGATCTAAACATTACATTGTGTTATACTTTTTACAAAGAAAATTCACAACTTCTAAATTGGTTTCTACATTTATAATTCTGTCAATTCCACCCAGAAGTCAGCTTGACTTTTTCCTGACAAAGGTGGCAATTGTTGAAATATTTGAGAGTATAGAAGCAGTTCAGAGTTCTGTTTAAAAAAAAAAAATCTTATGTTTGTTTTGATTCTCCAGAAACATTAGAGTTTGAAGAAAGAAGTGTAAAGCTACAGTAGCAACAAAATCAGTCTGATTGCAGTGTGATAAGATCTACATAGGGAAAATTTAGACTAATCAGCATCAATGCATGCAGAACAGAGAATAATTTGGCTTATAGACTGTTATGAAAAAAGACTTTGGAAGTTAAGATGGAGTTCCAGTTCCTGACCTCCAGAACAAACTATTAATTTACAGATCCACCTGGCACCAAATGGGACTGTCTCCACTGTAAAGTCAGTTGTGGGAATCATTGTTTAAGCAATATGAATTAAATCTAGACCTTCAGAATAGTTTAACCACCTTTTAAATGTATTTTAAAGTCTTTAACATCTTTTCTATTTTTCCCATACTTACAGCCCTAAGAACTACCTAGTGCTCTGGTAACAGCATTACAGTATCTTTTAAAAAAAATTGATTTCTGTATGCTATAATCATAGCCTTAAATATCTGTGAAGAATAACATGGGCAAGTAGATGCATAAGATATGCTAATTAATCCATAAGTGCTTCCTCCCATTACTGAGTTACATATAACTGTACAGTTGTGATAATTTTAAATGTTAAAGCCAAAATTCCTTTTCATATGAGAAAACACTATTTTTCTAAAAATCCTACGTGATTCTTGTAAAACAAGTATGTTTCCATGGTGATTCGAATTTTCATAACTGACTTAAACTGTGGGGTTGCATGTGCCAGGGTGCACAGGTCCAGTGGTTCCCTGGGGTCAGAGGCTGGGAGCAATGCAGGCTCCCTGGAGCATCAGGGTAGGGTCTGGCAGCCAGGGCTCATCCCACCCCAGCCAGGAGTAGGGCAGCCAGAGGGCACTAAGGGGCAGCCGCAGCCCTGGGCATCAGGCAGCAACCTGGGGATGGCAACGAGCTGAGGCTTGGCTGGGATGTGGGCCTGCAGGTGGGGTCAGGATCAGGCCCCATCAGGGCACCCAGGGTCTGGGTCTCTTGCATGCACCAGGAGCTGAACAGTAGAGGTTCAGCCTCAATCAACTCCCACAGGAAGGGAGTTGGCCCTGGCTGAGGGCCACAGTCCCACAGCACTGTCTGGGAGCTCCTGTCCTGGCTAAGCAAAGGAACAGGTCCACCCGCAGCTGCACTATTTCAAAGGTGGCCTCAGTCCCAGCAGCCAGATCACCAGGAGGGCAGATGCTCTCAGGGCCCTGACACCAAGCATGGCTGTCTAGGTAGTGTGAACAGCATTGAGGTTCATTTGACACTGGTCTGAGTAACTGTCTAATGACTTTTTGTAGTCATGTAATACTGTTAGGATGGCGTTCTCCCCTCAATACTTTTTTGCTAAGTTGAATATTTTCAGTATAGGCTTGATACAGCAGTAGCTACAATTGCTTGTTTGTGCTGCTGGAATTGACAACCCATCTCCATGCTGATGACCTGCAGTCAGAAGTGGTGGCCTTCTAAAATTCAGAAATTTTGTCAAACTTTACCAGTAGGACCTGAATAGTTGCTCACCTACGGCTATGTGTGCTGAGTTCATTTACTCATCTGCTCTACCATAAGGTTAAAGACTCAGCAAAAGCTTGTCCAAGGAGAGGTCCAAGTCTATAGTGTGGAGGGTGAGGTTTTGTGCAGTTATTGGGGTACTTTATTTCTTGTTCCTTGGATCCAGAGAAAGACAAGATGAAGAGAAATCATCTAAGGCTGATTGTCTTGACACCATGTAAAGCTTAAGAAGATCCCTAAAAAGCATAGGAAAGATTGCTAAAAGACCATGCGAGAAAAGGTTATAGTTACATGAAACGTAGTCTGGATACATCACAGATAAGATAGAAGCATCCCCAACATAACAATATAAATAAAGGCAAATGTTCACAGAGTATATTCTGCACAGGGGAAAAAAAAAAATCTTTTTTTTAACCATGGAGAAGAGCTAAACAGTTCCAAAATCCTTGTTCTGACTTCTAGTTTCACATGTAGTCTACCACTCCCTTATATTCTATTTGATTTACCCATTTTTTCTCCATCCAAGGAGTATCTTTTTTTTCTGAAAGAAAAACCCAAACCAAAAAAAAACCCAACTCGATAATCTCTTTTTACTAGAATATGTTTTTAAAAAAAGGTTTGATTTGTTTTTATTCTATTTTATCAAACTCTACAACCTTCTAAACTATTCCTGAAAGCGTTTGACTGTTTAACCTTCAGATAAGATGAGGTGGCTATGATGATTTATTTAACTCTTGGCTTGTATTTCCTACATCCCTTTTTTTTTTTCTTTCTAAATAATATTCTGTACTCTAATTGGGTCTGTGAACAACAGCCCTCATTAATTGTTTTTCACATTCATTATATTTCAAAGTAAATTCTCTTTGCTTCTGTAGGTCGCTATGTTTCTCTGTCTACCATCTGCTTTGTACTGAGGTGTATCAGCTATAATTAGCAGATAAAAATCTCAACTTAAAAGTGGGTTCACTGTTCAAAGGTCAACTTTAAATTCCTTACCCATGCATCTTTCTCTCAGATAACTGAACACTTTGAGATCAGCAGACAATATGGAGATCTGTTTTGTGTGCCTGTGTTTGTTGCACACAAATTCCAGGAAAAATTTCAAGAAGTGGAGATAAACCTTGATGGTTTACTCAAATATTAGAAACATCATAGAATTAAAACCAGCAAAAGCTCAACTGGGTGCAAGACCTGAACTTCTTCAAAACTGTTCATAATCTTTAAATTGGATATATAATTATGCACATGATGAAGTGGGTAAAAAAAGTAATGTGAATCAAAGGCCAGAAATAAATAGCCATTTATAAAGCCATAACTTTGAAAAGTTTGATTAAACATATTTCTCAAGTGCCAAAGTTGAATGAATAGAGGTACCACAGGGTGCAACTTGACCTTTATTTTCGTTACAACTGTCAGAAATATTGAATGAATTTGTATGCCATAAGCTAGAAGAACTGCTTTAATTTTGCCCATAGGAAGATACTACTAGTTTAATCTGTTCATAGCACATGCAATACTGCACTCAGAGCTTTAGGGAAAGTTATATCACAGAACTGAACTATGATTTATGATAACTTCATTAGAATTCTCCCAACATTGTGAAATGCTTTGGACACTTCATTTGGAAATTTTTCAGTGAAAGATTCAACCCATGACTAAGATTTCTTTGTAAGTGTATTTATTAAGCATGTGATTCTTGTAGTGCTAGTGGCTCAATAGGAGCTTTGCCTGAATAAGGCTTCTGGGATCAAATCATACTGAAGTGCAAATTAGCATGTGTAAACAAAAAATAGATGCACTTCATTAACTACAAAATATAGTTGCTATATCAAGGGTAAGGAATGTTTGAAGTTACATGTATTTTGTACAGTTTAACTCCAGATTATTTTTTTTTCATCTCCACATTTCTTTTAATAATATTTGTGCACTTAACTTACAGGGAATCCTAAATCTAAAAAAAAAATCATCTCTATAAAGTTCCTGAAGCACGCCTGCACAGTTGAAGTCCAGAGGGTAATGGGTTTTAGTATTAATATTATTTCTTTTAACATTCTGAAAAATATAATAGGTGTAACTGAATGAGATATGAATGGAAAGAGAAGCTCCTAAAGTAAGTGTGCACTAAATTAGTTTTTACATTGCACTCAGAATTTCAGTTGAATTAGAAGATTAAGGTTCAAAATATTATTTCAGTGAAATACTTGGCCAGAATAGAAACAATAATGGATGAATGGATGGATAGGTGGGTGAATGGATGGAGAGAAGAGAGAGACAGGCAGATATGTTAGATAAAAATGTCCATGTACAGCTGTCATACAAAATATTGTGTAATATTTATAAATCAGCATTGAACAATAAAGATATTTCACTAAATGTACTTTTTGTTTCAAAATCTGAATTAAACCAGATCCTGAAACTTCTGTTTCCCTCAAAATTTGGTTTGCTGCTCAAAATTAGAATGCAATGGAAACTTAATGCCAAAGAATGCCTAAAGTTTTATTTTGGTATAACTGAAAAGGCATTTTAGCAAATTTCTTTTGATGCCCATCTGGTATTCCGAACTATATGTCAACCAGTCTTCTAATAACTTTAGAGTTATTAATGGAATTTCTCAAACTCTTACTCCATCCTTTCAACATCAAAACATTTCTTTCATGAATTCTTGTTCACTCGTGTTGCCATGATACTTCAGTTTCCTCCTGATCTCCTTTTCACTTCCAGGGACTGGATCCTACACTCTTCCACCTCAGCATGATTCTTTCAATCTATATCTTAGAATAGACTCTCTTGAATCTTAAAATTTAATAACACAAAAGAATTCTTTTCTTTCTCATGTCACAAGTAAATTAGTATGCATTTTCTTCTATTTTTTGCACTTGTTTAAGCTTTCAACTTGGCTTCGGGAACAAACTGATTTTTTAAAGTGCAATAGTACTGCAAAAAAATAGATACACAGTGAACTCATCATTATTCTGATATATAGGTACTTGAGGGATCAGGATCTTGAAGGGTGCAATTACTTACAAGAAGTATCCTTCAGTAACACTCTTTCTTCTTTAAACATTGTCCCTTATCAGAAAGGAGGCATGTCTATCTGAACTGAAATCCTGTACCTCCATTTACACAAGCTAGATAATCATCTTGCAGTAACAGTTTCTCTTACCGGCCTCAAACACAGCAATTCAATCTCAGCGGGGTCTTCCTTGGTTCACAAACCAATCAGTAGCAATCAGTAGCTCTTTTTATAAGGCCTCACACTGTTGAGGGACCTCTATTTCCTATACAAAATTCAAGTAACAGTTCTCTTATTGATGATAATTTCAATTGAGATGATGGATACCTGGCTTACATTCAAAATTCTTTTCATGAAAAAGTTATGAGCAGAAAATGCTACCTATCTTCAGAATACTAAACACACAGAACCTCTATGATACAGGATTATTCCCTTTAAATTCTGTGAATATGTATTTATACATCGGGATAGGAGAGAAGCTTTTTTTGTTCTTATTACCATTACCATATATCATCCTTCTCTCTATCTATATGTATTTGAATCTTTTATTTTCAGTTCAGTAGACAAACACCTGCATTGCACTTCTCTAAACCAAGATCTCAGCCAAAAATCCTATCTGTAAAATGGAATAAAAATAAGGCTTAGATGAGGTCTTTCATTTACAGGCAAATTTAATTTATCCTTTCCCTGACTGGATTAGTAAACACCTAAAAAACAATTGGAAAATTATATTGCTATGAAAATTGGTAGACTCTTGAAAATAATAACATTGCTACTGACCACAAGCACAGAAGGAAACAAAAGAATCAGTTACTTAATTACCACATGACAGAGGAAAAAGCTGCATTGTCAGAACACTTCTGTCTGAGGGACACATACCAAGGGGTCCAAATGCCAATTCAAAAAGTTCTTGAGATCTTTATATTTAAAAAAAAGAAATTGTAATTTGAAAAATCTGACTCTTTAACAGATAAAAATCTGTATTAAATCTCACCATAGTAGATAAGGAAGATTAAGTCCTTACAGCTAGAAACAAGTAGTTACTCAGGTACAATTATTAACGTCTTGACTATGTTGGTTATGTAATCAGCTACAGCATAATAAGGTGGTAAGAAATAGCCAACATAGATATGTAAAAGCAAGATTGTATCAAAGAAAAAGAATGTTCTTCTATGGCAGGATAACTAGTGAATAAGGAGGAAGCAACAGGTATGATATAGATTTCATGTAATAAGAGGCAGTTCACACAACATTGCCATATGCAAGCTAAGAAAATATGAGATAGATGAAATTGATCTGTGGAGGATATGGAACTGACAGAAAAGTCATCTGCAAGAAGTGATTTAAAAAAATAATTTCTCATCACATTTTGAGGCCATTGCAAACAGTAAAACCAGGAGTCTGTATGGCTCTCACCTCTATTTAAAATGTTTGTTAATTTAAACTGTGAAACACTACACTGAGAAACTTTGCCAGCCACAGCAAGTTAAAAAGAGTCAGGAAGACTTCTGGATGACAGAATTAGAATTCAAAGCAATCTCATTATGTTTTGGAACAATGCTAACAAATCAACTAGAATTGTTGTAATAAAGGGAAATGCAGAGCACTGTATTCAGAAAGACAAATCAAGTGTCCACATGTAAAGTGAATAATGATTATTGTGGCTTGCAAAATAAAGCTATCTCATTCCAGGATGTATAAATAGGAATGTTTTTAAGCAAGATACTAAGATAATTATTATTCTGCTCTATCAGCTTTCCTGAGACCATGTCTGGTGTTTTACATCCATTTTGATCATGACCACTTTAAGAAGGATAGTGACCGATCACAGAAACTCTGAGACAAAATTTTGGAGAGCAACTGGTTTGATCAAAGGTTAAGAAAGAATAATCTATGAAGAAAGATTCAATTAATGTTTATTTTCTAAGAAAAAAAAAATACTGAAGGAGTAATATAACAGTCTTCAAACAATTAAAAGATAGTAACGAGAAGGATGGTAAAGAAGTGTTATCCATTCTGCTATATAGAACAATAAGTAATTATCTTAAATTACAGCTAAAAAGTTACAGATTAGAAAATAGAAAATATGTTCTCACTGTAAAATTAATTATGCACTCATAAGGAACATGCACAGTGGTGGAATCAAAGCTTCATTAGATCTTTATGTAAACAATTTAGACAAGCATTCATCAAGAATAATCTAGGTCTATCAATCTTACAATTCAGGTGTTGGACTAAATGACTCATGAGATCTTTTCGAGCCCTCCATTTTCCTGATTCCTATGTTTAATCAATTTTCATATTAAAGGAAAAATATTAGCTGGGAGGAATGAAGAGTGCTAATTTCAATCAGAAAAAGAACTCTTTATTATTTATAATACATTTAAAAACAACCCGCAGCACTCAAAAATTAATCATAGGCATTATCTTATTCTCCAATTTGAAATGGATTTGCTTAGAGAGAATATTTAATAACGTGTACTGTTCCTAGAGCAATCTGAAATGCAGACGATTATCCTGCTCCCCAGATGAGCGCCCTATACAATTACTGGGAGAGACAGCTTCTTCCTACTCATTTTCTGTCCTTCACAAATTCTTTCCTACATAAAGTGTTATCACTTTATCCATCTTGGGAAATGTGGTATACTCTTCCCCACTTTCCAGTCCAGTCAGTCTCCAGTCTGCTAGTCTGTTTGAAACTCCTAAGACACAGTAAGGTACTATATTTTAATTTCCCACATGTGAGAGAGTGCTCTAGTTGCCTGTTTATGACATTATCTCCTTATTCATCTGTGTTTTAAAATAAATGAAACCTTTTATAGAATGTTGTGAAAATTTTCATCCTCTTTCTTCTTTTTTTTTCCTTTTCTTTTTTTTTTTTCATTTATATTGTAAGAAAGCCTGCTTATAGAATTTAGGAAGAAAAATGTTTAGATATTAAGAAAGCATCTAGAAAGAGTTATGCCAGCATAAGAGGAAATTGACCAGTTTCACATGTTCCACACGTATATATTCATCTCAGAAGGTAGGCACAGAAATGGACCGTGCCTGTTCCAAATAACTAAGCTATAAAGTTATCCAAAAGTATGCCTGAAGATGATACAACTTTACACACATCCTTCACTCCACACATCACACTGTCTTATACACAGCTTTACTTTAAAAAATTTGTGGGTTTCAGAATGTTGTAGGATGACCATCATCTGCTGACACAGTTGTCAATGATGCCATTCTGCACCCAGCCCTCATGGTTATCCCAGATGAGGGGCATGACACAAGGTCATACCCAAGGATTCAGGTCTCTCTCAAGAGAATAATCTCTCCAGAAGATTTCTCATTCAGAAGGTAAACACATTAGAACCACAGTGACATTCATATAATACTTAAATTTCTGAAGAGGGTTTCAACATATTTTTATACTAGTCTTCAGTGATAATGGAAGCTTTTCTCCCTTTCACAGCAACCTTCAACAGAGCCAAAAGATAAATGAGAACTATTTCCCATCACTTTATTTCTGATAACTTAATTTTTATGACAGGTAAATGGAAATCATCAACCCCTAACATATAATGTTTATCTACCATGATACCAAGTTTAACATAAGAGATTTAGGCTTTATGTAAGTATCAGAAAAAAACACTATTTGAATGCAAATGGTAAATTTTACAATTTGACCTTTGTATAAAATTATGCATTAGTTTAAATATTTTCCAAAGACAAGAGCAACAATCTATTTTTGCAATATACTGTATGAAAGGTTATTTGTATTGTGTTTTAGCTATGAAAAAGTCCAAGATGTTAAATTTTGCCTTGTGAATGCCTAAAAAAATATATACAATGTTGTATAATTGTATTTCAATATCATATTAAATTGAATCAACATTGTATTTCAATATAATATTGAAAATATATATTGTAACATAAAAAGATTCATTTCCCCAGAAATAGCTGTCAGAAACTTTGAGGCCACACAGAATTATGCTTATAAAAAAGTTCCTTCTCTTTTGAGATTTATTTATTTTTAAAAACAACTTAAAAAGTACTTTTATATACTTCTTATAGACTTTGAAACTTGTTTTAACCAGAGGCTAAAGTACTTCAACATTAGAACTGGAGTCTATGTAGTTTTAATTATCTTAGTGTATGAAGACAGATTCAATATTACTGCGGAAGCATGGTTCTTTATGAACTGATGCAGATGTGGTATAAAAACACCAGGTCTTTAACCTCTTCTTCCATTAATCATTCATTGAAGTTGCCGAGGCGAAGGGCTCCAGAGCAGAGGATCGCATCGGGGGACCCTTCATAAGGTGGCAAAACCACGAAGCCAAAAGCACAGGGAGAGAAGGGGCACCCCAGCCCCCCGCCCCGCATGGGAAAGAGGGAGCTGCTGATAAGCGGCAGCTCTGACTCAGCGTGGGCGGGGACAAGAGTGACGGTGGCCAAACCCCCCCACGCAGCCCCCAGGGAGCGCGAGCGACCAGGAGTGCGGCGAACAGGACGGGCAAACAGGGCATGGCGCGTCAGCAGGGTGTGGCGCATCAGTTTGCGCGTCAGTTCACATAAACAGTGTGTGGGGGCAGGGCGCAGTCCCCCACCTCCTGTCTCTAAAGGGTAACTCAACTAGGGGTCATCGCCCTCCCAGGAGAGTACCCAGCTATGGCTTCCACTCGCGTGAAAGCCATCACCAGGAAGAATGTGGTGACCCAGATGGAGCTCCCACACAAACTTACAGCTGTCCAGGTCTCCAGCTGCAGGGAGTGCCTGAGCCTGTCACTCATACTGGAGGACAGCAGAGACAACGGCTGTATTCAGCATGAGCAGGTGAATGATCTGCTCAGCCTGGTGGCAGAGCTGAAAGAGGAAGTGGAAAGGTTAAGGAGTATCAGGAGTGTGAGAGGGAGATAGACTGGTAGAGCCACACCCTACCATCCCTGAGGCCAAGGCAGCAGATGGAGGCTCCACAAGAAGCAGAGGATCCCCTGCCCTGTAGCCACCAAGCAGAAAGAGGGGACCTAAGAGACAGGGGGGAATGGAAACAGGTCCCTGCTCAGGGCAGCAGGTGAATCTTCTCCTGGTGTCCCTCAGAGGCTGGTGCCGTCGATGGGATTTTGGGTTTTTNTGTCCCTCAGAGGCTGGTGCCGTCGATGGAATTTTGGGTTTTTTGATCATGGGGAGGTTTACATGGCACCGGGCATGCTGGTGACTGATGGAGTTCAGCTTTCTCAGAGGGGGAAAGGATTCTCGCTCATGAGTTGGCAGGGCTCATCAAGAGGTCTTTAAACTAGTTTCAAAGGGTGAAGTGGATATAAGAAGGCTCACTAGAGAGGAGCCTAAGGGTGGCGTGGCAATGTTGGGGGTGAAATCGATAGCCCAGCAGTGCATCTACACCAATGCACGCAGCATGGGCAACAAACAGAAGGAGCTGGAAGCCATTGTGCAGCAGGATAGCTATGACAGTCGCCATCACAGAAACATGGTGGGATGACTCTCATGACTGGAGTGCTGCAATGGAAGGCTATAAGCTCTTCAGAAGGGATAGGCAAGGGAAGAGAAGCGGTGGGGTGGCTCTGTATGTTAAGGAGTGTTTCAACTGTATAGAGCTCAGTGATTGTGATGATAAGGTCAAGTGCTTATGGGTAAGGATGAGGGGGAAGGCCAACAAGGCAGATATCCTGCTGGGAGTCTGTTACAGACTACCCAACCAGGATGAAGAGGTAGACGAAGTATTCTGTACACAGCTGGCAGAGGTCTCACAATCGCTAGCCCTTGTTCTTGTGGGGGACTTCAACTTACTGGATGTCTGCTGGAAACACAACACAGCAGAGAGGAAACAGTCTAGGAGGTTCCTGGAGAGTGTGGAAAATAATTTCCTGACACAGCTGGTCAGTGAGCCTGCCAGGGGAGGTGCCTCACTTGACCTGCTGTTTACAAACAGGGAACTGGGACCTGGATAGGCTGGACCAATGGGCTGTGACCAATTGTACGAGATTCAACAAGGCCAAGTGCTGGGTCCTGCACTTGGGCCACAACAACTCCATGCAACGCTACAGGCTTGGGGATGAGTCGCTGGAAAGCTGCTTGGCGGAGAGGGATCTGGGTGTGTTGGTCAACAGCCAACTGAATATGAGCCAGCAGTGTGCCCAGGTGGCCAAGAAGGCCAACGGCATCCTGGCTTGTATCAGAAATAGTGTGGCCAGTAGGACCAGGGAAGTCATCCATCCCCTGTACTCGGCATTGGTGAGGCCACACCTCGAATACTGTGTTCAGTTTTTGGGCCCCTCAGTACAAGAAGGATATTTAGTTGCTGGAGCGTGTCCAGAGAAGGTCAACGAAGCTGGTGAAGGGTCTAGAGAACAAGTCTTACGAGGAGCAGCTGAGGGACCTGGGGTTGTTTAGCCTAGAGAAGAGGAGGCTAAGGGGAGACCTTATTGTCCTCTACAACTACCTGAAAGGAGGTCGTAGCGAGGTGGGTGTTGGTCTCTTCTCCCAAGTAACAAGGGATAGGACGAGAGGCAATCAAGTTGCATCAGGGGAGGTTTAGATTAGATATTAGGAAAAACTTCTTCATGGAGAAGGTTGTCAAATATTGGAACAGGCTGCCCAGGGAAGTGGTGGAGTCCTCATCCCTGGAGGTATTTAAAAGATGGGTTGACAAGGCGATTAGGGACATGGTTTAGCAGTGGACAGGTATGGTTGGACTCGATGATCTTAAAGGTCTTTTCCAACCAACTGATTCTATGATTCTGAAAATGCAAACTATTGGAAATTTCTCATTGCAAGAAAACAAAAAAACATTCCATAGAAGTGCTTCCTTTCCCTTACTCTTTGTCCATTTCAGTGATTTTGGTTAGTATATATTCTGAGCAAGTTTAAAAGCCTTTAGTATTTCATAACATGGAAATTAGATTTGTTATATATGAAAAAAAGTTAAATATTTTGAGCAAAAACATATTTGATTTTTGCAGTCATTGAATTGTATTTGTCCATCAAATAATCGAATTGAAGTAAACCAGAAAGTAAACAAAAAAGCTAAAAGTGGTAAATAGTTATATATATCAAAACTCAAATTATGTCAGTCCGCATTTAGTACTTTAAACAGCTTGTAATGTTTTGACCACAGCTGTAAATATGATCTTGTAAATGCCAATCTGGTGCAGTAGGAGACTTAGATGTTGCAATAAATTTGGAATTGAAGATCTGCTTCAGTTCTTCTATTAACAGACCTCTATGCACACCTCGAGCACATCTCTTACTTCTTCTAACAATCATAATATCAATAAAAAATATGGCATATTTTGAGCTCCTAAATGATGTACTGTACTATAAAACACACAAAGGAAATACAATAATGTTTGTATTCATTGAAGCTGTAGTGCCAAAACTGATCCTGTATTCAAGGTAACGTGAATTTTATGTAACAAATGATCACTGTTTATTAAACCTGTCATGCAATACTACCTCCACAACTAATGCAGAGATATCAATATGTCTCCTCTAACCGTTCTTTCTGCCAACTTTCTTTTTAAAGATAACAAGAACCTTTGGTTGGCCTTCATGTTCATTTTTCAGCAAAATTCATCCAGTTCCAGATATGTGATTCTGTTAAATGTCATTCTTCTGTTATTAGACTCAATACCAACACGTCACTGACAGCATCAGCTCTCAGCGTAATTTACTGCATGCAGAATTCCACAGTAAGTTTGTATTCATTAACAGAGAAAAACAGACATACTGAACCAGCCAAACCAAATACAGATGGTTGGCCAACCATACAATTAAAAGTCATAGACATGCCATACTTTGTTGTTTACCCTTCACTTCTGTCCACTCTTTGAATTTAAGAATGGATATTAACTAAGTAGTTGATAAAAGGTGTCTGATCTGAAAACCATTATACTAGAGCATCAATACATTCCTTCCAGGCTAATTCAATACAGCATGTTAAAATAATATAATGTCAGGCATTAGGCATTTTGCAACAGAATTTATTCTGGGTACATTCTGTGACTGTACATAGAGAACATATGATCCAAATATTTGGCAGGTGGAATTGAATCTTGTGAATTATTCATGAATGGCTTAAATCCATGAACCGTTTGTTATCTGCTTGATACAACTGTATTTAAGTAGAAATAGTAATATTTTTTTTTTCTGAGGAAGGCATCAAATGAAATTTTGTGACTGAAAGTAGGGGCTTGGTTGCCTGGCTGTTGGTGGTGGTGTGTGTGTAAGCCTTGTATCTACAGTAAGAAATACTCAATCACAGTCTCAATTTTTTAAGATAAAGTAATTTATTTTATTTTTCCTTTCATGGTCTATGAGATTTCTTTACCCCTAAAATTATCACATTCAATGTCATAGGTTTTTGTTCTTAAGTCTGTGAAATTTTGTAGAGAAATGGCACTGGTAAGGGAAAAGAAAAATATGTGGATGAGATTTTGTATGTACTTTTTATTTATGTTTGTATTTTAAGCAGCTTATATTGGGCACTAGACCAGCCTGAGACAGATCAGTGACACATGTCATGTTAAAGATATTAAAGAGGTGTATTAAGTTATTTTCTAGTTCCAAAATTTCTTCTATGAACAGTACTTTTACATGTCATATTTACAGTTATAAATATCAGTGTTTCAATTTAGAATGTAGTGATTTTCTTATTGTAAATCCAACATGTATGTATGATCCCTTTGTGGAACTGTATCTACTTTATTGACAATAAGTCAGTGTTGACATTACCACTGTCCACAGTGATGCAAAGTTATTAAAAAATAATGTCAGTAAAGCCCTCACTGTTATACTATAACCAATGGCTTCAGTCTAGCAAACTTCTTAACTATATATATAATTTTATGTATATACATTGTAGTCATGCCTTTGTTAAAGTCAATGACATGTCTCTTGATGAGTTCAAAGGGTGTCTGAGAGACTCCATATGCATTTCAAGTAGATTATTCCTATTATTCACATGACTTAAAGTAGGGAGAAGCTTCTGTGTTCCTCTAGAACCATTTTTTAGAGTGCACAATATTATGGTAGTAATCTGTCAAAACATGGATTAACTCTCTTCAGAAAGCTGAAGCCACAGAAGATAAAGTGCACTTGGGAGTTTCCCAGAAGAAACAAAATCCTCAAAGCTATCAGATATCAAAAAATAGGAACAAAAATATATATCAGTCCTTTTGCCAAGGTCATTAAATGGGAGAACTTGTTTAGTGAAGGGCTTTACTTCTAGGGACTATTCTAAAGGATCAGACCCAAATGAACTGAAATAAAAATTCTAGTTTCAATTAAGGTGAGGTTTCAGAGAGTATTGTGGAAAAAAAAAAAACAAGTACAGTTTTCCTTTGTGCTTTTTGGTTACCTTCTAATTCAAGAATATTAAAAGAACTCTGAAGTATAATATAAAATATATTCTAATCTCTACGTTTAATTATGCGGAGCAGTAAATTGATAAAAATAGTCTACAATTAATAAAAAGAAGAATTAGCTTTCAACTAAGAAGCTGCCAACTTTACAGCCTGAGGACAAAAGTATTTTCTGCTATCAGAAATAAGTCTTTCAATTGAAAAAAAGAATAATGCAGTTTCCGCTTTCAGAAATATCCTAAAAACTTTTTGAAAATACATTTTTAAGGAGCTATATTCTCATTTAGATTTATTTGGAAAGTTCCTAAACAAATAAGAACACCAGTTTGATCAAATACTTAAGTAGTAAAATAGTGAAAAGCTTTATGATTTTGTCTTCATTTCAACATTTAAAAAAATTTGTCTGACACTCTAAATACATGAACATTAGCATTCATACTGAAATTGATAATATCTGCAATCCTGTATCAGTGGGAGAACATTAAACCTTGGCTAGATAGGTGTAAAACTGACCAAAGAGTGTACTCACAGCTGAAATTCAAAAGTGGAATCATAAAACTTACTTCTCAGACACCCTTCCCAAGCAAAATTCTGTCCATGTTTTCTCATTGTTCTAAGGAAGATGCTTTTCTGCTAATATATGTGAATTCACCTATAGGAAACACCTATCATGTGGATGCAATAGGTGAGACTGTCCATGAAGGAAAGTAAAGTTCTTATCCTTCCCCGCTTCAATTCATAAGCTATTTTTTAGCTATGCAAAAGCTCACTTTCAGCAAGACAAAAAAAGTGCAGATTTTATCTACATTAGTATTTTATTCAGGTTAGTGTGGTTTTTTAGTGAATCCTCCAATAGTTCCTACTTAGAGTATGTTCAGTCAGTCTGCAGCGTGTGTTTTGTGCAGGCAAACTTGATAACTTTAGGAGGAAAAAAAAAGGAAGTGCCCTATCAGATATAATCAAAATGCTCTAGAAACAGTGACCATTCATGAGGGTCCAAAACAATGACCGGTCTTTCGATTGGTATCAAACTCTGTGTTACAGTGAAAACAATTGGTTCAAGAAACCATATTAAATCTAGTTTAATCTAATCAACATCTGTTTCAATCCACTCCTGTTGTGACAAATATTTATAACACAGTAATAACAAGCTTCTTCCACTCGCAGAAACTTGCAGACATGGATGGCATCCATAGATAAGTGGTTTTCAACTACTAGTTTGAAAAACCTTTTAGTTCATCCTCATCAGTATTACAGAGTTAAGAGCAGAATAGTGCGCTAAGATAGAAAAAAGAGCCAGAAGGAAAACAGCGAGTGGTATGTTACTATCTATATCTTAATTAATTGGCAAGAAATGTATATAGGAATGCCAAAATTACGTTGTTCTTTCTTGTCCATACTTTCTTCAAAATAAAAGTGTGAATTTATGAACTGTTTGCTATATATAAGAATGCACTGAATCTGTGAGGAACTAATTTTCAGCAATATTTTTTAAGAGCACTGTCAGCCTTCTTTAGAACACTTTTTTTCTTTCTTTTTCTTTTTTTTTTTACTATGATTTGGGAAGCTACACTCAGAAAGTAGTCAGTAAACTGAAACATCTGTCTGCACTTACAGTGTATTTGTTTCACAGCTTGAAGTTTAGACTGGAAACATCTCTCCCTTTATGTGTCAACAGCATAGCAAAAATGATACCTACCAATTTACATCTCTTTAGCAAATAGATATACTCCTGTTGTCTACAGGAGTCATACAGGAACTATTTTAGTATTCTTGCCCGGGAAATGGGTCTTCCTATAGTTTTTTTAGTATGAAGAAAATATTCTATAGCTTGTTTTGAAAGATTACCACTTGTTTATCATTTTCTGTGCTTGCTATCCTTGAGCAAACCAGTAGTTTTGTAAGCCAAAACAGATATGTTGTCTCTTTTTTCAGAAATGTAGACACCAAGAACAATACAAATGGCCTTCAGAACTGGTATATGTTGCCATAACTCAGCTAAAACACTGCATAGTTCTTATTATTTCACCATTTGGGAAAAGACTATGGCATATATCACAGCTGCCTTCATTTTCAGTAAACATAGTTTATAAGGAAAACTATTGCTTCTAACACTTCTAACACAAAACAGGAGATAATACAGATAAAGATTACAAATTAATAGTTGATGTGTTCATTCATGTTAGCATGCTTCCCAGGCTGGTATGTGTAGTTGTCAGAACTTCAGTGAGTATTTTCTGATTTGAATAGGGGTTTGTGGTGAGAATCTGAACTCAAAAACTCTGCAAAATACATACTTAAATGCTGCATAAACTCAATTGAAATTTACAGCAAACTGATACTTTTAAAAACATTGAAGTATTTATACTACTTTAATGGGAGTATCGTGTTTATTTTTCTGGAATACCCAAGGCCATGGCATGGCTGGCTATAGCACTTCAGTGTGAAAAAAATAAATG
>VYZW01061477.1:0-14309 GCA_013401315.1 Balaeniceps rex | reverse complement strand
GACTAGTAATGTCTTTATCGATCTGTTTGGTATCAAGCAAACTATGTTTTTATCTACCTGTTTTACTACCTGTTTAAAGTCATCCAATATAGCATTCTATTTATGCTAATTAATTAACAACAGCCCCTTTCCCCTTATTACAAATCCACTGCGTTGCCATGCTCCATTAAATAAAACATGGAACATGCGAACTTCATATATTTCCCAATCTAATTTCCCTTAATAAAATTTTCTTTTTTTTTCCTTCTAAAATACTAATTTCAACTTAATTTTCAAGTTGATCACTATCAGAGCAGGGGAAAAAAAAACTTTTATCCAGGCATAAAATTCTCCTTAGAGTACATAATTTAATGTGTCTTACAGATATCATAAATTCAGGGTAATCACTTGGGAATTATCCTGAAGAGTGAAGCCCTTTCAAAAGTTCTATATTCAGAAGAGGTGATATCTAAAGACTAAGAAGACAGAGAATGAAGTAATGGAGAACTTATTTTATTAGATATCCATTTCATTTTCTTTCTTCAAACTTTTACACTAGAAATTTAGAAAACTTGCAAAAAAATTGTTTCAGTTCTCAGCTATGTGCAACTGCAGGTAATTATGAGCAAATTAAGGATTTTTAATTTGCATTATATTTCCTATTTTACTTCAGGGTAAGTCAGAGACATGCAATATCAGTTCAAATAGTGACAATGTGGCTACATGAATGTCTGATTAAATATTTCATAAACAAGCTATAGCAACTGAAATTCATAAAATATGAGCTTTACAAAATGTAACATGTATATAAAGAAGACTTACACAGAAAGGTATCCAACTGTTTATACACCTTCCTATCTTTGATAAATAATTAAGTATCTCATGGTGGTTTATAATACAACACAGTGTTATACAAATGATGTTTCATTCCAACATTTTTTGTCATATAATTGGTTTGCATCATGTTTTTCATTAAATGATATGCTCTTATTTAACAATGAGCTGCAAATTTCTAACAGGTCCTACAGACAAGTTTCTCACATTCACTGTTGAATATCAGAATCATGATCAAGACATCCTGTCAGCTACCCCCTACTAAGTGGGGGTAAATATGCACAGGTTCCACAGTTTCTGCTGTTACTGCCTTTTCACTGAAAGAGGAACCTCAGGAGGACAGGTAGGAGAGAAGTGCTAATGCCTGTGGTTGAAAGGGTGGCCTGAAAGTCAAAATGTCTTTTAAGGGCAATCAGAAGCTGAAGCACTGCGTGAAAGATCACATTCAAGTCCTTGGTTTGTATGTGNTTCCCCCAGCTTTATATGCTGAGCATGATGTCATATGGTATGGAATATCCCTTTGGTCAGTTGAGGTCAGCTGACCTGGCTGTGTCCCCTCCCAACTTTTTGTACACCCCCAGCCTACTCGCTGGTGGGGTGGTGTGAGAAGCAGAAAAGGCCTTGACTCTGTGTAAGCACTGCTCAGCAGTAAAAAAAACATCTCTGTATTATCAACACTGTTTTCAGCACAAATCCAAAACATAACCCCATACTAGCTACTATGAAGAAAAGGAACTCTACCCCAACCAAAACCAGCACAGCATATGAAGCCAGTGTGCAAATTCTTGCAGCTTTCATTCTGAAAGGAATTTTGCCTGTGGAACATGGAGAGATCTAAAATGAATGGAAATCTAGAATCTAGAGTATGGAGAATATGGCTGTCCTTTTTCTTGCTGTTTGAGAGAGCAGCAGAATTGTAGTCAATTCCAAAAGTTCAGAGTTTTAAAATTACTATCTCAAGCAGAGAAGCTGGTTTAGGTTTATATGTCAAGGGGGCTTTAAACATTGGTTCTTCACAGCTCTATCAGCAAGTAATACTCATTGCTCACTAACAGTATGTCAATCATTCCTGGGTATTTTTTTGATCTGTTCAGGGTACAGATCAGTTGATGGGAATTGGAGAATGGAAATATCTAGGATTTAGCTTCAGGGTCATGGTGGGGAAGGAAGTAAGCGCTGGTGGCAACAATTCAAATCTCCACATTGTTCCAAAAAGTAGAAGCTACGTGAGAGAATTAACAAGTTACTGAAGCACCTCAGTGATTTCCTGTATCCATATCCTATGGGGTAACTAACTCCTAAATAGGCAGAAATAGCTTAACTCACAACAGTAGTGGTGGTTCATGTCAGTCAGTGCTGACCATCTAATGAAGAGTGATACAAACAGATCTATCTAAACAGGAAGATACAAACAGATCTGTCTAAAAAGGAAGACTTTTCTTTCTTGTATGATTGTTCCTCTGTAGATATAATACCCATTTGCGTTGTAAGCTACAAACTAGAGGGCTCTCTTAACACAATCAAAGCCTCTACAGGATGGCTCCAGCTGCAGGTTAAGACATTTAATATGATGTCTCTTAAAATGTGTGTCTACTTGTGAATGAATGAGTCAGTCAGTGTAAATCTAGTCAATACAGTCAGTGTATTCCACTAATCAGCCAGAACTATTTCACTAATCACCCATCAGATTAGCATTTGGTTGCCCAAACATAGGGACCTAGTGCCAGCTAAGACACTCTAGAGTATGCAAAACATGCATGGGGCATAGGTCTTCTGGAATGGCAGCTGACGATCAGGTGGGACACCCTAGCACATTTCAAGTGACATCAAATGCCAGAGTCTCAACTACTGATTGAGGCATTAGAGGACTATTTTTAGATCAACTAAATTGCTTCCCAGGTTCCATGGACTGTACTGAGGAGATGTGCAATGATTGTAAAAGGGTTTAGATATCCTAGTGCACATAGAAGTTTGAAATATTTGGAAATATAAATGAGGATACTTTAATCTTGAACTGAATCCAAACTGGATGTGATTGAGCTGCCTAAAAACAGACATGTAGTGCCATTTCAGTATCCTGTCTAGATTCCAGTTGCCACTTCAGAGGGAAATTTATCTGATCCAGGACCTGTGTCACATCTGTCATTGTCTCACAGCTCTCAGACACCTTTAAGTACACCAAACGATACTAGATATTTAGCAAAGAGATGCCAGCACACTCCTGTATCTATAACCTCTTATGTGAAGAAAGAAGAAAAAGCAAATTCAAGGAAAGCAGTTTTAGGTTGCTCTAGAGTGAATTCTGGTAATAAATAAATAAATCAATAAATAAGAAAAGTAAAACGGTGTAAAATACTTTATGTATTTTTTTAATATTACAGAATAAACAAATCTCATTAATAATATAGTTCTTTTGAAGCTTCTTAAGTGTAGCTAGCAATAATGAATGACATTATATGGTTGGTATAAAACTGGATACATTATTTTATTTAGAATTTCACTGTTTTGAGAATTTTGTGTTTAAAGCTCTTACAAACTGTTAGGACTACAATCAATGGTGTATTAAAGCACAAGTGCAAGGCAGTGTTACAAGCTCTTAAAAAAGTACAGACACTATTGTTAGTAGATAAATTATGCATGCTTGATGATACTCTACATCTGTTGATTTGCCAAATAGCTAATTAAAATGCTTTAAAGCCATTATGCTGTTTAAAGCACATTTTGTGATTTCATAAAATGTCATTTATCTGGTGAGAACCATGCTCGTTTGAAAATACATTCCACAGAGCGACAAGGACATATTTTCTGCATGCAAATGAATCTCTCAGGAAAGGTGCCTCAAACTAGTTTGACCTATAATGGACAAGAGACAGTGATTTACCTTACCTACAATAAAAAGCATTACAAGACAAATTCCAATGATGTATTCAATATGGCTTAAGAAAAAAAGAAAAAAAAAAGAACATTTGTTTATATTTACCTAGAAGCCTTTATGTTCCAGATGATGGGAAATTCAATTATGCTGTGAAACACTTTCTACTTTCAGGGAAGAAAAAAAAAAAAAAAAAAAAAAAAGAAGAAGAAAACAAACACAAACAACAAACTGAAACAGGTTAAAAAAAGAAAGCATCCAAAGCATCCACATTCTTCCAACAAAACGTAGTTTATGTTTTCAGGAAGAATATTTATATGATAATACTTTCCTTCATGTTGTATTTTAATCTTCAGAGGATTGCAACAACAATAACTAATTAATCTTCTAAGTAATCTTGGGAATTAGAAATTGATTTCTCCATTCCAGATGCACAGAAAGAAGACTTGGAGTCAAGTAGCTTAATTTGCTGAAACTGCAGCAACCTACACAAAGCTGAGTTTGGCCAGAAAAGATGAAGAGCCAGACTGTCAAAGGGTTGTAGGAACTATGACATGCAACACTACAGTATATAAAAAATAAGCATCTAGTTCTGGAAGGCCATTTCAAAGCACAAAAGTAGAAACCTGTAGGGAAAAGTTGGAGTGAGATTCACAGAACCCAGAATGAAAAGTGAGACCATGCAAATGGGAACCAAACATATAGGAAAAAGGGACTGTCTGACGTTGACTGTCTGAACCCTATTCCTTCAGGGAGCAGCTGCCCCATTTTGCAAAACAGCCTCTTGATTACAGAATTTGGCTGTGAAGCGGAAACCTGAGTAAATCTTAGTCTGAAGACATTTGGACTGATGGCCAGCAGTGTGCTCTAATGCAAGCCAAAACTAGAATAAAATTAAGCTCCTTCCTTAGCTGATACACAGCACTCTGCAACCAGAAATGTAAAATTCATAGGACTTGAAAGTGAATAATAATAGACATTCTGATACTACAGCCCAGCAATGAGGATGATTTTTTGTTTGGATGTCAGGTTCGCTTAGCTAGCTCCTACAGAGTTGAAATTGTGGGATTTTAAATGCTTCTATCTGAAGAGCTCTGATTACAAATCTCATGTTTACAAGAGGACTGAAGACAAAACTTTAACTTATATCTGTCTAATTTACAGATTACAAAATTGCCTTTGGCTGAGATAGATGTTGAGTACCTGACACATAGGGTGGGATTTAGTTACAAATTCCAATACGTAATTTTAGGAGTCTACATATAAGTACCTATACATGTTCTAAATATCCAGGCTTCTAATGGATTCAGTAGATGCATAGTTAACATAAAAAATTAGCTCTCTCTAAAATAAACATGTATAGCTTCACTCAGCTGCTGAAAGACAGACATCTATTCCCAAATAGAACTCAGTAGGATAGTTAAGGCATTAACATAATTCTGGTAGGAATGACACAGAACCTATGTGAGAACATGCCTTTGTGGAATGACAGCTGGGAGACAGAGGGAGACCATAGGTCAATTCAAATAATACTAGTATGCCCATATAATCAAGTCCCCAGCGCCTAGTCAGATTAATTTATTTTTAGAAATTTAGTCATTGTTGACTATATTGATTGGGTTCTACTGACTATAACAGAAGCTTAGTCACCTAGGATGACACCGAAGCCTGTTGGTAAACACATATTTTTACGCAATAAAATTCCACCCCAATAGACATATTCACTAAAAAAAAAATAAGGTTTGTAAGGAAAGTTTTGGGAAAATACTTAACGATTAAGTGTAGTTGCTGTGAATAGAGTTTGGCGCCTATAACACTTTATGGATCGGAACATTAGCTTTACCAAAAAAACATTAGTAAGTTGTTGCTGGGAAAACTGCTCAGCAATTCAATTTAAATTCACTTCATGGAGTTTAAATCTAATCAGGATTGATTCATCCATTTATTAATGACATGTAATTAACTGGCAATCAATGAACTATATATTCAGAATCAATATCAATAATACAGCAGATAATCAGCAGTACTTTCACTTACAAAATGCTAATAAACACCTATTGTTTGCTAAACACCCTTATATAACTAATCCCAGAAGGTTGCAACCACACAGACACACACACACACACACACACACACACATTTATATGCAAACCCTATCAGTGTGGGTTACACGTACCCCCACCCCAGCATGTGGGTGCAGGTTCTCCACATGCAGACCCTCCTGTGGAGATGTGGGTGCTCCAACTGAGCATGCATCCTTGCCACTGCCTGTGCCCAGCTAAAGCACCAGTTGTGGGCAGGCACCCCACGCAGCCCCACATGCACCCTGGGATGTTTTGTACCCATGCCACTCCTGTGCTGTGGGTCACAGGCTGCTCCTGGGCCACCCAGGGAGGTGCTGGGTCTGGCCCAGCCAGGACTAGGGATGTCACAGGGTGACGCCTGGCAGTGTCCAACCAGGGTCACTGCTCCTTATCCTGCTCGAAGGCCTCTCACCCCATCTTTTACAAATTTCCATTTTTCTGTTATACTTGTTTTCAGGTTCACTCATTTTTGTGTCTTTTTGTAATATCCTGGTTAACATTTAATATGACTGTGGTAGATTGACTTTGACTGGCTGCCAGGTGCCCATCCAGCTTCTCTCACTCCTCTTCGTCAACAAGACAGGGGGAGAAAATGGAAAAGCTTATGGGTTGAGATAAAGACAGGGAGATGACTTACCAATTACTGTCACAGACAAAACAGACTCAATCTGAGGAAAATTAATTTAAGTTATTGAAAATTAAAATAGATTTGGATGATAAGAAACAAAGACAAAATTAAAACAACACCTTCCTTCACCCTTCCCTTTTACAGGCTCAGCCTCACCCCTTCACTCCTGGCTCCTCTACCTCCTCCCTGCTCCCCAAGCAGTACAGGGCGATGGGGAATGCGGGTTACAGTTAGTCCATAAGTTTGTCTCTTCCTCCTCATGCTTTTGCCTGTCTCCAGCATGGGCTTGCCACAGGCTGCAGTTTCCTTCTAGGAATATCCACCTGCTCAAGTGTCAGGTCCTCAACAGGTTGCAGTGTACATATCTGCTCAGGTGCCTGGAGCACCTCTTCTCCCTCCTTCTTTTGGCATTCACAGGGCTGTTTCTCACAGTTGTGTTTTGTGGTTTTTCTTTTTTTTTCTTTTTTTTTCCCTCACTCCTCTCTACTCTCTGGCATCTTCTGCACTTTCTTAAAAACATTTCCCAGAGGCACCACCATCCTGGCTGTTGAGCTCAGCTGTGCCCTGCGGTGGGTCGGTTGGAGCTGGCTGTGTCTGGCACGGGGTAGCCCTGGCCTCTCCTCACAGATGCCACCCTGCAACCGCCACTGCCAGCACCTGTGTACAGTCAACCAACACAAAAAAGGATGGCCAAATCCATTTTAAACATGATCGCCTGAGGTGATCAGGGTCCTTTTTCACTCTGAGAGAACCAGTTTTGGGAAAACACCCTCCAGACAGTTTTGTATATTGGACCTGCACACACTATTTTCACCCACAGCATAACAGGTGTTGTCATCCATTACATTTTTCAAGGGTGGACCATGCAGGCACTCCCACATTAAGTCAGTGACAAAACTCGTGACAGAACTCCTGCAGGCTTCAGTCTTGGCCACTTGGTATCACTAAACCTGTATCACTTCATTCTGTTTTGTTGGTGAAATGGTATATTCAGCTGTATCCAGCTGTTTCACTACAAGGACAGACTGCAAGTTAAAATCACGTTTTAATATTTTCACACTATCACTGAGTTAATACAATTGAAACTCAAACTTAGGTCATTTCAGTTAGAAAAGGTAATGAATACGTATCAGATACAAGATTAAAAAGCTGTCTTAATGTACTGTGATTTAAAAATATATCATCCCAATATATAGAATTAGAACAACGAACATAAAAAGTACAAGAATTCACACTTACATACTCATTGAATCACAGCAAAAGTTTATCCCTCAAATTAAACCTATAAAACCATGGATTCTAATTCCATCTCTAAGCAGAATCATATTTCCCATCTGTTCCTTACTTATTTTCCTTAATTTCATAAATTCTCCTCTTGAGGTCAATCAGGTAATTTTAATCAAGTGCTCATATTGACTTCTTATAAAAATAGGTCTGGAAAGGACCTTGGAAAGTTTTGTTTTATTCCCGTGACCCAAGGAGGAATAATTCCCAACTGATGTTTGTTTAATATGTTTTTAAAGACCCCCCACTGATGGATTCCACAATCTTTCCTCAGGCAGTCTATGCCAGTACTTCATTATCTTTACTACTGTATATTTTCTCTCAATGTCTAACTGGAAACTTTCTTGCTGAAATTCATTTTCAGCACTTCTCTATATCATAGACATGGCAAACAGACTATCCTCCTCTTTGTACCAGCCTTTTATTTCATGAAGACTGTCATCTGCTCTCACTCTGAAGGTCTTTAGACTAAAATCCTGGAATCATTTCAGTCATGAACACATATGTTATGAAATTTAGTTCTCAAACATCCATTTTTCTCAGTTTCTCAATTTGGTCACATATCCAATGCAGAAAACTGGACTTGGTAGCATAGATGATATCATACCAGTGCTAAAATGGAAAAATTATACCGAGTATGTAGTAATCACATGTTCACCATTTCACTGCTTCATTACAGGATCACTTTAGTGATGCAAGATCACAGATACTCAGGATAACTCCCAATCCTTTTATAGAGAAAGCTATCAAGCTGCTTTTCCCCATCCTTGTCTTTATGGAAGTGATTATTCCAAACTGTACTACACTATACTTTTTAAATTGATTTCAACCTATCTTTACAGACATTTCTTCAGTTTTTAAAAATTGTGTTGAATTCCAGCGGTGTACTCCCATATGGTGTCAGCCCACCCCAGTACTGACAGGTCAGAGACTGATTCTACATGCTAGGACGTACTGCTCATATATGCTGTTTTCAGCTTTCAAGCAAGGAAGAAAAACAAATTGTTTTGAAATCCCATTTCAGAATATGTGTCAGAAAGTGTTAGCTTACCATAATCATATGCTTACTATCACATAAAACAAAGGTTTTAATAATACTCTTCTCTTCATTCCAAATCACGTGACTTAGAGCTGAGAAATGAGTTACAGCATTTAACAGGGATAGAATGTCCATGAAAAATATGTAAATCTAATACTAAAATGAAAATCACTGACTTGCATTTCTTTTAACAAATAAAATTATTCTAGTCTACTTTTACTTTAAAAAAGTAACAAAAGAATACAGCCAACTACAAAGTTGCTTAATGAAGATTTCTTGTTTACTTACAAGTTCCATAACGATGTCCTCTTTTTTCCAGAAACAAATAAAAATCCCAAACACTATCAATGATGTCAGAAAAGCTTCAGCTGCAGTTCTGCTTCAACTATGCATTTATAGCTGATACAGTACAGTCCTGAGTCTTCTGTATCCAGCAGAACTTAACGTGTATTAGTTTTAATGAGAATGAAAGCAATTACTCGTACTGCTGGAACAGCTCATTAAATTTTTTTCTTTTTTTTCCCCTTTTTTTAACCACAGAATTGAGTGGTGTACTATTAGAACAATTAAGGCATTGGTGAATTGTATGCATTTATCTGAAACCTCCTTGTACAGACAGATATAGCAGGTCATTCTCTCATTTTTCTTTTCTGTCCATGCTAACACCTCCTATGTCTGTTCAAGCACTGACTTGATTAACTTAATTAACTGAAACTTTTTTAAGGCCTCAATAGTTTCTGTATAACAGACATGACACAATATATTTGAACTGTTATTCTTACATTCATTCTAATTAAAATGTACTTATTCCTTTTCTAAGAGGTTGCTTTTTTATCTTCACATAAGTCCTATTATAACTATATCCACATGACACACAGACACAGGTTTAATGACTTGCAACTTAAAAGAGCTGTTCAAGTGTTTTTTCAGTCTGTCAGATATGTCATGAGTTTAGTTTGCCCACTGTGAATAAGAAAACATTAAAAAATTTATGGCGTCAGACTAATAATATTTACAGTTACATTTGAAATATTATTTGGTGTAAATAGATGATAATATTTTCATGTTGATATCTCCTGGGTGCATATGGGTTCCAGGAATGGAAGATAGTTACATTAGAATGCTAATGATATTCTTGACATGGAGGAGATCTTTGAATTAATAGTACCTACATTTTAATAGTAAAGATCAGTCAGTTCTTCCATGAATGTGGGAAGTTTCCTACTAAACTACTTTGTTATCATTAACGGGGAGAATTCCTTATGTCCTACAGTCTCACCCTACAATTCTTGCCTAGAATTATATGTGAAGTTGTACAGAGAAGCCTATACTAGCATAAGAATCAGTCTCAACTCAGGCTTAGACACCTCCTGTCTGTATACACATACACATTCTGTTTATACGTGCTGGTAATATTCTTACTTCATCCTGTATACCCAAAAAACTTGATAATCTAAATTTGGTGGTGCTTTTAATCTGTACAAATTAATCTAGTAATGGGCAAAACCCCAAAACCTAAGCTAGAATCACAGTGGTTGGAGCTTCATACTCGTCCAGAAGGAGGAGTATACTATTGCTACTGGAGTATGCTTTCTGCTACTCCAGAAAGGAAAAGGTTTCTTTTAGGTCCTGCATCATATATGCTATTTCTCTGTGCCTGGTACAGAGTTTTAGGTACATCTCAAATGGCACTAAACACTTATGATTAAGCAAACTGAATTGTGCCCTTCATGTATATGTGAGTTCTTGGGCACTTGTACTATGGTAGTCAGAATTGTTGATCTGTGTCCTTCTTTTTCTGGAAGGAAGAGTCCTTTTAAGCAAGACAGTCTTTGAATGTAGGGGGATGAGATACATGGTGCTGGATGTAGACTTATCCCATCTACATTTCTTGGCTGTACTTAGATTCACCCTCAGGGAAAGAACAGGCCCAATCTCTTTTCCTTTTGATATGCTCTAGATTTTGTTTAGAATGCGTGCTTTAGTACAAGCTGGTATCCAAACAGTTTGAACAGAGATATGCTCCTGGAGAGTAGTATAGACATCTATGACTTCACTAGTCATCATAGACTTCCTTTATAGTCGGTGGAGGGAAAAGGGACATCTAAAATAAGAACAATTTCTACTGATAACAGTGTCTAAAACTGGTCAGACACATCACAGCCTAAAAGTGTAAGTTTCTCTCTATCAACTATAAGGAATTATTAACTCAGACCAGAACACCTGCACTGTGAGCATCTAAAGGCAGGTAAGCTAAATCTTAGGGAGAATTCGAATTCAAGTATGGGGCTGTCTTTAAACACTTGATTCAAATTTATCTGCTGTTTTTGACAGGACAGGTTTGTTTTCTTCATCCAGTGTCATCGGTTTTCTTCATCTATTTCATTAGAAATTATTGAAATGTTTGAATAGTGATCATTCTTAAACGTGATCAGTCACCCTCACAGTAAAAAAATGTTTCCTGATGTTCAAAGGGAATTTCCTGTGTTTCAGTTTGTGCCCATTGCCTCTGGTCCTGTGACAGGGCAACACTGAAAAGAACCTGCCTCCATTCTCTTTGCACGTTCCCTTCAGGTATTTATATCCATTGATAAGATCCACTCTCAGTCTTTTCTTCTCTAGGCTGAACAGTCCCAGCTTTCTTAGCCTTTCCTCATAGAAAAGATGCTCCAGTCCCCTAATCATCCTTATGGCCCTTTGTTGAACTCTCTCCAGAAAACTGTAGCATATTTAATGAGAGGAGTATTTTGTTTGGATTTGTCTTGTTTCAGTTTTTTAATGATCTGTATAGCAGCCTGATATTCCACAACATAATTAAATTCATTAAGTTCCCTGTTCATAAAATCTCTTTGTCCGTATTCTTTGTGCAAACCTTATATAGCGACCCAAAAAATACTCTTTTGAGTGAGTCACCAGAATCTTCACAAATTCAGCAGGGACACTGATAGGTTTGGATGTCAAACTTGTTCAAGTTTAATTATCAAGCTATTGGTTCTTTTAAGATTATAGAATTTACAAAGAAGCTGAAAAATTGCACAACGGGTTCAAATAATTAACTTTTTTCTATACAGGTACTAATGAATGTTTTCTATCATTTTATGATGGCCAATGACACACTTCTGGTTTTCAAAGCTATCGAAAGTCCAGCCAAAGTAAGAAGTTAATCTTATTTATCATATTGTGGAAGGCCAGAACACCTGTCTTCAGCATGTTTTGGTAAAGCAGAGACACACAGGAAAAGTTGTCATGATACCATTGATATGCTCCCTGATTGCAGTGACAGGATATGAAAGGTCAAACAATCAGTTATGTTATCAGATCGATATGCTTCAGAATTTTTCCTTTCTAGACCATTTGGATAGATACTTGTAGTTAACCTTGACTGGCTGCCAGAAGCCCACCCAGCTGCTTTCTCACTCCCTCTCCTTAGCAGGACAGAGGGAGAAAATAGGATGGAAAAGCTCATGGGTTGAGATAAAGACAAGGAGATCACTCACCAATTACTGTCACAGGGAAAAGAGACTCAACTTCAGGAAGATTAATTTCATTTATTTCTGATTAAAAATAGAGTAGGATGGTGAGAAACTATGACAAAAACTAAAACACCATCCCCCCACCTCCACCCCTTTTTCCTAGGCTCAGCTTCACTCCTTCACTCCTGATTCCTCCACCTCCTCCACTCCCAGTGATGCAGGGGTGTGCACTCAGTTCATAACAGTTCCTCTCTGTTACTCCTTCTTCTTCACACTTTTTTTTCCCTTGTTCCTGTGTGGGTCCTTCTCGCAGGCTACAGTCTTTCAAGAACTACTTCAGCATGGGTCCTCTCCATGGACTGCAGACTGTCAGGAACAGACTGCTACAGCATGGGTCCTCCATGGGCCACAGCTCCTGCCAGGAGCCTGTTCTTGTGTGGGCTCTCCACGGGCTGCTGCTTCCTTCAGGACATAACCATCTGCTTCAGTGTGGGGTCCCCCACAGGCTGCAGTGTGGATATGTGTTCCACTGTCATCCTCCACGGTCTGCAGAGGACTAGGTCTACTATGATGGAACTTATACAGTTACTAGATTAATTATTTTGTATTACTTGAGTAATGCTTCAGGATCCAACACACTGATGCTGAGCCTAGGTTAGCAACTCTCACGGCAGTCCTGAGAAAACTAACTTGGCTTAATGCAAAACCTCTCAGATTCTGTGAAATCCCAAGTGCAGCCAATATGAGTTTATTCTCTTCCCATTTATCCTAATCTGATGATGAATTATCTTTCTTTTTAGGAAATTGTATCTATTTCAGGCTTAAATTTCTTCGACTTCAAACTCAAGCCCTTCACAACTTTTCAGAGGTCTATAAACAGGTACAGAGTGACCAGAGGAATTTTCTAAGGCTTACTTAGTAGGACAAATAGGCCACACTCCCAAAGTCTCACACAACACAGTTTTTCTCACTGTGCATTCTGGACTGTATCTGTGTTTCTAGTATAAATGTTTTCCAAGAGTTTCCCATTCATTTCAATGAGCTGGCACCAGAAGCGGGAGCAGCATTCTAGAGGCTGTCAATTCAAGTGCCACAGAAGGAAAAGCAAGATTGCTTTCTCCGTCCACTACCTGTTTCTCTTTTTCTAAGGATTTCATTAGTGTTTGGTGCCACAGTTGTTCACTCAGTCTGAGGAAGATATCTCCAAAGAATATTAAACCTCTGAGTCACTGCTTTTCAAGGCAGACTTCCCATAAAAGTTCTTATATAGACAGCTTTGCATGTCACTGCATTAAAACCATTATCTTAGATTGTGACCAAATTACCAGATGATTCAAACCGTACTCGTAACGATAATCTATTCTTTTCAATATTTAGTATCCCACTAGTTTAGCTTTAGAAGCAAATATTTTCTACAATCACCTATAATTTTTATTTCAATTACATTTAACTGTGCTAAGGAAGAACTCTCCCTAGAGTACTGCTGCTTCTAATGATTGATTTTTTGTTTAGGTAATTGATGTTTTCCCACTTAACAATTGCATTTTGGGATCTGCCCTGTGTGTTCTGAGTGGCATAACTCTGCTTTTACCTCTGTTCACTCAATCAAATCTTATCACTAGGTCAGATGTAAAGTACTAATAATTTTAAGTGAGAATACAGGACGCTTATAGGGTGTAAAACAGAATATCACAATGAAATACCATATTTTTGGCAGTTATTGAAAAGTTTGCCATTATGAAGGCACTTACTAACAAGCTACATCTCTAAAATATAGGATGACTGCCAGGGCCCTGAGGGCACTTCTAGGACATAATGTCCCTGCCCAGCTCCTGCCTCAGGGTTCCCCCCACCCTGCCCATGGCCCAGGACCTAATGTCAGCCCCCTGGGGACATCAGTCCCCACCCCAGAGACACTGTAGCAGGATTGATCTCCAGTTCCCCTCAGCCCTGCCCTGCCTAGCCATGGGCCTGCCGAGCTAGGCCCACCCGTGGGCCCATGTCCTGTCCCAGCCTCATCCCAGCCCCACTGAGGTGCCCGATGCTTGGGCCTGGGGCTGCCCTGGTGCCCCCCAGTTGCCCTGCTCCTGGCTGGGGTGGTGGGACAGGCCCTGGC
>VYZW01061475.1:0-14475 GCA_013401315.1 Balaeniceps rex | reverse complement strand
CTCTGAGAAGGAGTTTAGAAAGCAAGGGGGTCCATTCTGAACCTCGTGACTCAACGGGAGGGTTCCCCTTATTCCCCTAAATCTACGATCTCTCTGCAAATCCTTCTCATTCGAATGTAATTTATTTTTCCTTTGTGTACCTCTTCCATGTAGTAATAGAGTGAACCTTGCCATCTTTGAATACTTAAGTCGCTGTTTTGATTAATTTTTCCTAATCACTTTGTTGATCGACTGATGATTGAGTGCTATTAAAATATCATAATCAAATCCTGCGATTTGTCACTAGTAAATTCTAAACTGCTACTAAATCAAACTGTGTAAAGTCACTCATTCACAACAAATTAACATAATCAGCAGGATTCACAAATCCATATTCACGACAAGACCTTAGTATGTCATCCTACTTTATTCTTTATTCAAAAGGTCAGTTTTCTGCTCTCACTGTGTAGTGTTATTCTCCTTTAAAACACCGTTCATGTATGTCTACATTTACACGGAACAGAGTCATGGGACACCTATGGCTCTATGTAGTGATCCTGAAGCCCTGATTTTATTTCTTGAATATTTTATTAATTTCAAAAAGAGTGAATTTTTTTTCCTAGTAGCTTGACTTCCCATTCTCATTTAATATTGTTAATTACATCCATGTTTACTTCCTTGGAATAGTGATATCAGAAGCATAGTGACTTCTTATTAGAAATAATACGTTTCTTACTATATTTTTCACAAAAAGAATAGATATTAGTAAAAAATAAGTGTATTTTTCAATTTACAAGGGGAAAATATAGACTTTTTAAGAAGCAAATAATGAGCAGGTTATTAGCAGGTTATCTTCAGATATGTCAATATGCAGTAAACAAGTAGTTAGTTAACTCTTTAGAAAGGATGCTTTTTAACTTTCTACTAGTTAGCCAGAGATTTACTGATGTGTTTTTTCCTTGCCTGTTTTATCCCAAAGCAATCCTGTAGTGCTGGGGAAACCACTTGTTCTCAGCTGCTTAGCTGTATGTTTGTAGCTAGTATGTGGCTGATATTATTTGGTCTTATTTTTTGGTATCTCAGCAAGATCTTTTCTGATAGAAAATTTCAGTTTTCTACATTTCTGACTTTTTGTATAAGAATGAAAGGCTATTTATCCTTCTGCATCCTGAGGGCATATGTTTGCCTTCAACCCCACAGTTTTTACAATTGAGTTCAAACTTTGAGTTAGTTACTAAAACACTGCGCAACTGTACAGCCCCAAAATGTACAACCCTGTGGATCCTTTAGTGGAAATAGAAACTACATTACAAACAGATCCTTGAATTACTCAGGAAAGACATTTAAATCTGGGTCTCTGATATCCCAGAGAAGAGTCCTAATTGCAGGTCTTCAGGCTGTAAGGCAGCTGTTCCTAGTGATTTGTTTTGTTATGGTTTAAGCTGGTGTGCAAATCCCATTATTAGCTTTCGGTTTTATTAGGAGGTGTTCTGAAATAAATAATCTATTTGGGATTTATTTAACCATTTAAATGAATACAGTCATCATGACTTTTTATGTTTTTCTTTTTAATTTAGTAATGTATATATTTTTGTTCTTTCTTATATTCTTCCCTAGGAATACGCTTTCAGCAAGTTGTCTGAGAGAAGGGATGCAAAGCTTTGTATCTAGATGGACCTTCACTCTGACTGGATCTGACATATCTTTTAACGATTCCCCACAAGATAATAAAGACTGAGAAAACTAGTACATTCCTCATTTTACTACACAGTTATTTTAACTCTTATGGTATATATGCTACTGTTTAGATATTATCAAAGCATAAGTAATTTAAAGAAAATACTCTTTTAGAGTTACCATTGTTATCCGCTTGCTCTGTAGATTGTCTAAACTGTTGTATCTCTGTTGCACCTCTCTGTTTCTTGAGTTTGACAAATAATGAGCTCAGTTGCATGTCGTGGTTTAACCCTAGTCAGCAACTAAGCACCACACAGCCACTTGCTCACTCCCCACCCTTGGTGGGATGGGGGAGAGAATCTGAAGAGTAAGAGTGAGAAAACTTGTGAGTTGAGATAAGAAGAGTTTAATAATTTAAATAAAGTGAAATAGTAGTACTAGTGGTAATAATAATAATAATTATGTACAAAACAAGTGACGCGTGATGCAATTCCTCACCACCTGCCAACAAATGCCCAGCCAGTCACAAGGCAGCGATCGCTGCCCCCCGGCTAACTCTCCCCAGTTTATATACTGAGCATGATGTCATATGGTATGGAATATCCCTTTGGCCAGTTTGGGTCAGCTGTCCTGGCTGTGCCTGCTCCCAGCTTCTCGCTGGCAGGGCATGAGAAGCTGAAAAGTCCTTGACTAGCGTAAGCACCACTTAGCAACAACTAAGTGTGTTATCAACATTATTCTCATGCTAAATCCAAAACACAGCACTATACCAGCTAGTAGGAAGAAAATTAACTCTATCCCAGCCAAAATCAGGAGATGCCAAAACTGCCCATGAATTTGTACAGGTGGCAATGTTTTGGCTCAGAGTAGTCTAGACCAAGCTGTATGGAAGTGCTTGGTGTACCCAAAAATAATCACTCTAAGCCTTTTATTTGAACAATGTGGATAGGTTTCTCCACTGTGAAATAGTTTCACCATTTTCTTATCTTGTCCACAGTCTTGAAAGGGTGCAAATATTTAAGAGTGAACTGTCATTTGTGGCATTTTAATCCTCTTCGAGCAGACCAACCAATAAAGCAGAATCCTCCTACAACATTCTTCCTCTGTTTTGCAAACTTGTACAATGGCAGGTCTTGAACTAGCTGTATAAGAAAAGGTCAGTATTCAATAAAATGAGATATAATCATGACTATTGTATGATGTAAACTAAAGGAACACTACCCTGTGTCTGCTTTAGCAAATGATGCAAATGAAAATAAGCAGATCATTAAAGAGAAAAGGGTGCTATTGAGAATCTGATAGTGGGATGACATTCAGGATTTTCCTGGGGTTTTTTTTTTTGGTGGGGTTGATTTGATTTTGTTTTTTTCTTAAATCTTTAGAGTATCTCTGGTGAGGTCCCATGGTCTGAATGCCCATTTGTGGCTGGACTGCATTAGGTTTGCTCTGGGAACACATATTCCAGTGTAGTTTGATTCAAGAGAAATCCAGCCCATGCACTCAGACTGTTTGGTTCTCATCATCAAAGCAAAATAAGTAGAGACAATTAGGAGGACTGTTTCAAAACCATATTTCTGATCCAAACTAAAACACTAATACAGAAAAACTCTGAGTCCTCTCAGTCCCCATTCAACTTTGTAGTTACTTTAAAATCTGTTTTGAAGTGGTAGTAAAATTGCTGGAAACTGATACAAAGGAGCACATACACTTTGGATTTAATCTCAGTTTTCTGGATGTAAGAAGTTGTGAGGTACCAGACACCCATCTTATTAAGAAGCTTGAATGAAGACACACCAAAAATAAGAATCCTTAATCTAAACACTGAATGATGTGGAAAAAATGCTACTGTCTAATGTCACAAATGCTGCAGCACCCAAACCATAATGTCTAACACAGCTTAGCCTTGCAGCAGTGAGTTTTGAATTACTTCATTCTGCATTACTGGGAAGCCATAAAAGGCAGCTGAAAAAAAGAGAAGGAAGACTACTGAAAAACATTTAACTGGACAAAATAATAAACACTTTTAATATCCAAAGTTCTTAATTTCAAATTTCATTTTAAGTCATGAACAGTTGTATTGTATTTTAAACTAATCTTGTACCAATGCAGATGTTTATCTACTGCCATTTTAATTAGACAATATTCCATAAGCAGTTTCCTCCATTTGCCCAATACTCCATCACTTCAGACTGGATATCATTTATTTATAAAACTAGAAAATCATATCCTAAGGCAATGCACTGCAGGAACCTTTCATGTTTAAATGACAGCTATTGAAGGAACAAGACATGCTACAAAAATAATGCTAGTGAATAAGAGCTTCCATTATAAGAATACATTAAAGTGATACATTACTAAATCTCTTTGATGTTCTGTATCATTTATCAACAACATTAAGAATATGAAAGTTTTATTCAGAATGACTGGTTTATTAAATCTTAAATTCTTAACATGTTTCACATAAAATATTAAAGATAAAAATAATAATTATACTTTTAAAAAAAATTTGATAAGTTTTTCATTACAACAGAGTAAATATAATGTTTCTTCTCAGGATAAGTTAGCCTGTTAGTTAGTTAGACTGTTAGCTGAGATTAACCAGTGTTAACAGAATAAAGACTGACTTCCTTACACAAGAAAGAATATGTTTTTCCACAGCAGAGTTCATAAAAATCAAATATATTCAAGTCTATGAAAAAGGGAATAACTTAGCAGGGCAGTATGAAATAATATATTAATATTAACTATTCCAAGACAAGGAAATTGCAACTGTTTAAAAGATCGATGATCTCAAGTCTTAATGGTCTCTTGGTCTCAGTGCTTACTTTTGTTATTCTTTCATCTTAAATTTTTTCCTTCCTTCTTCAAATTCTTGTATTCCTACAATAACATTAACATTCACATTGTTTCAATGGCTGATTCTGTAAATAAATTAATATCGTTGTTTCAAATAAAGTTCTTTCAAAACAATATAGTAGGCATTTATGTTAACTTTACATTTTAGCACAGAGTTTGGTAGGATAATCATAGACTGTTGTTCTGGACTAGTAATCTTAAAAGATTAATCTAAGGATGAATGCTAAAGAGAAGTTAGTAATGGTGCAGATACACAATGACAGGCAAAGGCAAGACATCAGCTCCATCTGCTCAAAAGGATATAAGCACCAGACATTCCGCAGTGGTCAATAATAAACCACACATTTTGGGTCCTTCACTCTCCTAGATAGTTAAAGAGGCCTGAATTTTAGCAACAACCCTACCATTTCCACCATTTTCCCTTCAGCTCCTTTGCTAGGACATCGAACAAGACCCCAAATGTGAAACATTTATGAACAGTACTAATGATTCTAGCTGGCAGTCTGGCATAACTAAGCTGGTATCATGAATTGTCCAAGAAAATCTTAGAAACATTCTAAACTCGTGACACTATTTTCCAAATCTCTGTTTTCATATTTCAAAGGACTTTCAACTCAACTGAGATTAAAAGAAATTTATCATGGTAAAACTATCTACTCTTTTCAGATCATCATGCTTTTGTCTGATAAAGGTATGTCAACAGCAATATTTTCTAAACTACAGTCTCATGAAAGAATAAATAAGGCTGGTAGCTTTGGAAATGCTGAAATGACTAATTTGTGTGAGATATTCTGTGTATCTGGGTGCAAAAGGGCTCATAACTGAGTAGCTGGAGATACTGGGATGACAGTTGGCTATTTCAGCTGCTAATATTAGAGAGATTGAAATGGATATGCACAAAAAATGTTAGAATATGATTTTTCATTTAGGATTTAAATGTATGCGTATGATTATTCTGTTTCTGCTTTAGTAAATGGATATTTTCCTCAAAGAAAACTTTTCTAAGTCCTTTAGGGGCTGAAGATTTTTGAATGTTTGTTTTTAATTAATAGAATTCAAATGCAAGACAATTCGACATAGCCAGAATCAAAAGGTATTTGATTGTAAATCCAGTCCTTGCTTAGTACTAGAAAAAGAATACTTTTATGTTTAAGTCCTAATGCCATTGTGAGGGACGAAATAGTTAAACATTTGTCTCAAAGTTTGCCCACAAGAAGTTAACAGACTCCTCTAAGAAACCGTGCGCCAGCCTGTACAACCACAGGGACAACGGCAGGGGTCGTGGCGGCATCCTGCTGGGTGTGGACGACTGGCTGTAGGCGTGGGCACGTGGACGACACGTGGGACCCCAGACATGGCGGGAGAACTCAGACGTGGGGTACGTGCCATCGCCGTGGGGCACGTGCCATTGCCGTGGGGTACGTGCCATTGCCCTGGGCAAGCAGGGTGCAAAAGGGAGTTCTGCGCAAATGCGGAGTTGTTGCCTCAGTCACGCAGCCTATAAAAGGCACATCACTCAAAGATTCTGTGGGCAAACCCCCCCACCACCGAAAACCCCGTGGGCGAACCCCCCATCACCCAAAGACTCTGTGGGCGGTCCCACACCACTGAAGACCCCCGGAACGCCATGGATCCATGGTGGTGACTAGCTGTGCTTTTCTATCCCGAACTCTTGCTTTATCTTCCACCTTTCCTCCCTTTCTTTCTTTCCTATCGCTGTTCCTTTTTTTCGAGAGTGCACACGTGATTAATAAACGGGTGGACTCACGACACCTGACCTTGTTTGTGTCTTAATCTTGCTCGAAGGGATCGAACTTGAAAATGAGAGGTTGGTCTAGCCGCCCCTAGCCTCCCAGATTCATCTGAGGTCACTTAGAAAGCAAGGAGGCCTTCCTCTCATCCAAATCGGATCCTAACAGCCATCCATAAGGAATTTATTTAAAAAAAAAAAAAATCCCTCCAGGAATAATAGACACTGAATTTATATTCAGTGCAAACAACAGGATTCTCTCTGGTATATCAAGCACAAATGGGATGGGATGAAGATGAAGGAGTATTGAAATAGCAAAACTCACTAGATAGTAGGAAAATACCCACAGGTATGATTTCCTTACAGTTGCCTGTCAAAATACCATGATATTTGAAACTAAAAAATATAAGTGTCCTCAGTTATGAAACTAAGTTGAAAAGAACCTTGGAGATTTTCAGTTACTTTAATGATATGACCAAACTAAAACCAGCCTGTAGAATCACAAATAAAATTGCCTGTGCTGCCAATTTAATGTGAGGTAATCAATACAGATGCCGAGATGTCGAAAAAACATGAGGAACTTATCTGTCTCCTAAATTGGAACCATCACACTGAATTGGAACCATCACACTGGAACTCAATATGGCAACACTCCAGAACTGGTACCAGCTTCCTCCCATGCTTCAGAGCAGACTGATTTTTCTCCCCACTCTGCATCACACAGTTCATAGTGATGAAGTTCTAACATTTTGCTTTCCAATATGTACTGACCTTGCCACAGACATGACACCATATTTAATGTCTTAAATGTATTTTAAAATGTACAGCTCAGAAAGATTATATTTTCAGGAAGAAACCTAGGGAAAAGTATCATAGCTTTATCCCTGAAGAGGACCTCAGAAAAAACCTCTCTGAAGAGTGTGGATGCATACCTAACACAAGAGTCTAAAGGAGCAAAATGAATGAAGGAGAAGCTTTTCTCTAATTCTCAAAAAAAAACCAAAACCAAAAATGAAAACAAAAAGAGGAAAAAAAGAAAAAAAAAAGTTTATTCTGTTTACTGAGAAGATGATAGTACTGTTATTGCAGAGCATGCTCTTATAGGTATCCCAAGCTGTTCATGAATCTGCCTGCTTGGGAGAGCCAAACTCTCTCAGGTGCTGCTAAATTTTCTTTTTAATTCAAGAAAAAAAAATTCTTCAAAATCTTTTATATCTTTCTTTCTCTCCACTAAATCTTGTTTGATAAAAACTTCAAATAAACAGCTGTTCATAAATTAGTGTGTTCTTAAGACTGTTGAGTAGCATCCTTGGTACAGTTTTTGAGATTCCATACAGAAACCATCAGGTATTTAACAAAAACCATCATTCAAAAGCCAGTTAGTGATGTCTATACAAATCCAGAATTATCCACTCTCCTAATTTTGTCCCTGGAATACCTGATTTCCTTAAATGTTTTAAAACATAACACTGTTAATAAGACTGGACTGAAAATTAAGACATCTTGGTACCAATAAATTATTTTTAATAGATACGGTTTAAAAAAACTGTGTGGTTCCCCCACCCCCACAACAGAAGGGCAGAGTAATTTCCATTACTGTATTTCCATTAAGAATTTGCAAAGAGAGAGACAGCTTTTAATCATTAAAACTCCTCCAACAGTGACAAGTAATTCAGTGACTACCTTGGCAACCTCACTAGGCCCTCTTATTAATTTGAACTGTATGCTTTCTTGGGAAAGGAAACGTTGCTACTGATTTCTACCATTTCTAAAAGAAAAACCCTCTTCATGGACCCTAAACTGGACCTGGGAATTCGATAGTACAATCTGGCATCAAGCATACAGTGTGCAGATATACAATGTGTGAAGCATTGGAGAATCAGTCTCAGGTGGCCTGAGTTGAAGGGACTTCAGATCACCCATCCAGTGTGTGCCAACTCTTTCACGCTGCAAGATATCTGTTTATTCATAAAACTGAAAGGATATTTTATATCAGTAAGCTTCTTTTCTACCTGATTTGTACAAAGAATCAAGGTAATTAGGTGTGCTCTTAGGTGTCTAAACAGTGCCAACTGTGCCCGCAAATAATTGTATGTTGAGAAATAAAATATTCACTTCAAAAAATAAAGAACATGTAGTTATGTTGCATAGACTATATAGAGTAAATATTTTTTTTTAAGAATGAATCACAGGTTTTGTACAATAAAAAGAAAGAACATAGATTTCTACAGAATGCACAGGCATGTGGGCAGGAAAATTCATCATATAAGGTGCCTCAGCAAATCCAGGGGGAATTAATGATCTGCTCTATTCAAGAACATCTAAAAAACAATGCCATCTGGTGTTAAGCAGAATTCTAGCCAAGAGCTGGCAGCAAAATATGTTTGACAACCTTGACATAAAAACTACTTATTGTCAGTGCCAATTATGCTCTCCCTTCCAGTTCAAAAGCATATCTTTCCAAGAATGGCATTTAGCCCCTGCTGGCATCTGAAACACCACACAATCTTTACACCTCAGAGATTAAAGTAAAAACACTTATGCAAAGCACCAAACAAAAATAACAGAATAATCTGGATAAACACACCAAATACTAAGTCACAGTTCATTATGTTTAAAACGAATAAGAACTGACATCTCATCAAATAGTAAAAAAGAAACAATGGTCATAGAATAGAATAGAATAGAACAGAACAGAACAGAATAGAATAGAATAGAATATTTCAGTTGGAAGGGACATACAACGATCATCTAGTCCAACTGCCTGACCACTTCAGGGCTGACCAAAAAGTTAACACATGTTATTAAGGGCATTGTCCAAATCCTTCTTAAACACTGACAGGTTTGGGGCATTGACCACCTCTGTGGGAAACCTGTTCCAGTGTTTGATCACCCTCTCGGTAAAGAAATGCTTCCTAATTCAGTTCAGTCTAAACCTCCCTTGGTGAAGCTTTGAACCATTCCCATGCGTCCTATCACTGGATACCAGGGAGAAGAGATCAGCACCTCCCTCTCCACTTCCCCTCCTCAGGAAGCTGTGCAGCGCAATGAGGTCGTCCCTCAGCCTCCTCTTCTCCAAACTAGACAAACCCAGAGTCCTTAGCCACTCCTCATAGGACATGCCTTCCAGCCCTTTCACCAGCTTTGTTGCCCTCCTCTGCATGCATTCGAGTACTTTCACATCCTTCTTAAATTGTGGGGCCCTGAACTGCACACAGTATTCAATGTGAGGCTGCACCAATGCTGAATACCATGGGATAATCACCTCTTTTGCCCATCTGGTTATACTGTGTTTGAAGCACCCCAGGATGCTGTTTGCCCTCTTGGCTGCCAGGGCACACTGTTGACTCATAACGACTCGTAATGAGCCTGCTGTCAACCAGCACCCCCAGATCCCTTTCTGCAGGGCTACTCTCCAGCCACTCCTCTCCCAGTTTATACTTGTTCCCATCATTACTCCATCCTAGGTGCAGAAACGAGCATTTCGACTTGTTAAATTTCATCCTATTAATCATTGCCCAAAAGTCCTTGCTCTAGCTGGTAACTTTGGAATATAGCTTGTTTTACTTATTCCAGTAATTTTTTAAGTCAAAATCCTGTTTTCTCCTTTCTTTTGAAAGGGCCCTAGTTGATCCTTGCTCTTCCTACAGAAGAATTTTGTCTCACTATATATGCTTCAGCAAATGTATTTTCCTAGGTTAGTGACATAGAAGCAGATAAAACTGAGACTAGCTTCTTTCACAGTGTTAATTGTCTTCACTGTTAAAAGCCAAAAGTGTACTCTGCTCAGTTTTCAGATACTGTTTAACTGATTTCAGGTAGGTATATCACATGAATCAGTTCCCTTTTTTTGCTTCCTAGGCAAAGCTAATATAAAAACATGATCTTAATTTATCTGTTATCAAGTCTTAAAGCTTCTGTGGCTGGCCAAAACTGATAGACATAGCTTCTCTTCCTTTAAGTCCAAGAACTCAATTTCAGTAAGTGGTACTGAAGAATGGTTGTGCCACCTATACTCATAACACAGAAGTGATTTAAGAAGAAAGAATAGGATTTCAGGGAGACAGCAATGATGACCTTCCAATTTAAGAAGTCTCTAAGTTAATCTAAAAAAAAGCCACTTTTGGTTTTTAAAATTCTCAGATATAACAACATAAAACATTAAAACTTTTTAGAAGTAACATACGACAATTCTCAAGCAATGGTTGTCTCTAAAAGGTTAAAACAACTATATAGGATTCACTTTTCTGATTGGTTTAAAACCATACATTGTGTCATTAGAGGTGTTATGATATAAAATACACAGCATTGGTGTATGTAAAATTTTATCAGGTATCTTGTAGTAGCCACAGGCATTGCCAGATGGATGCTCAGTTATTTTTCTTTCATTGTTACTATAAATTTACACCAATTTCCTAGTGAGAAATCTAAAAAATATGTTGTATATTCAGAGGAAAAAGGTGTATGGCATTTGAATTTTTACTTGTATAGACTATCTCTGTCCTAAGAACAAATACTTGCTTTAACTGGACACAGGTAAAGTAGTCACTCATTGTCAGTATATATGAAAAATGAATCCCGTTTTTAAATTTGAGTGTAATGAAACAATAATGATATTTGCATCAAATTCCAAATGACCTTATGTAACATAAATTGTCCCCCTGCTCTTTCACATTCTCTGGTTCTAGATTTTTTTAGAAGTGCAGCGTCATTAGCTCTTTCAGAACAAAAGTAGGAGATAATAAGGGAAGAGCAGTGTGGCTATGCTTAACTATATTATAAAAGAGTAGGAATAAACACCTCTATCATCTACATATATTGCTGTAAACAGTTTCTGCTCATATCTGTTTGATAATTCATAAGACTGTAAAAACAGTTCAGGCAAAAATATGCAAAGTTTTAAAAAGGAGTCAGAACTGAAAAATAAAGGAGAATGCAAAATCTGAACTGATTTGTAACCTTTGATCTGACTTANCAATGGTCATAGAATAGAATAGAATAGAACAGAACAGAACAGAATAGAATAGAATAGAATATTTCAGTTGGAAGGGACATACAACGATCATCTAGTCCAACTGCCTGACCACTTCAGGGCTGACCAAAAAGTTAACACATGTTATTAAGGGCATTGTCCAAATCCTTCTTAAACACTGACAGGTTTGGGGCATTGACCACCTCTGTGGGAAACCTGTTCCAGTGTTTGATCACCCTCTCGGTAAAGAAATGCTTCCTAATTCAGTTCAGTCTAAACCTCCCTTGGTGAAGCTTTGAACCATTCCCATGCGTCCTATCACTGGATACCAGGGAGAAGAGATCAGCACCTCCCTCTCCACTTCCCCTCCTCAGGAAGCTGTGCAGAGCAATGAGGTCGTCCCTCAGCCTCCTCTTCTCCAAACTAGACAAACCCAGAGTCCTTAGCCACTCCTCATAGGACATGCCTTCCAGCCCTTTCACCAGCTTTGTTGCCCTCCTCTGCATGCATTCGAGTACTTTCACATCCTTCTTAAATTGTGGGGCCCTGAACTGCACACAGTATTCAATGTGAGGCTGCACCAATGCTGAATACCATGGGATAATCACCTCTTTTGCCCATCTGGTTATACTGTGTTTGAAGCACCCCAGGATGCTGTTTGCCCTCTTGGCTGCCAGGGCACACTGTTGACTCATAACGACTCGTAATGAGCCTGCTGTCAACCAGCACCCCCAGATCCCTTTCTGCAGGGCTACTCTCCAGCCACTCCTCTCCCAGTTTATACTTGTTCCCATCATTACTCCATCCTAGGTGCAGAAACGAGCATTTCGACTTGTTAAATTTCATCCTATTAATCATTGCCCAAAAGTCATTGCTCTAGCTGGTAACTTTGGAATATAGCTTGTTTTACTTATTCCAGTAATTTTTTAAGTCAAAATCCTGTTTTCTCCTTTCTTTTGAAAGGGCCCTAGTTGATCCTTGCTCTTCCTACAGAAGAATTTTGTCTCACTATATATGCTTCAGCAAATGTATTTTCCTAGGTTAGTGACATAGAAGCAGATAAAACTGAGACTAGCTTCTTTCACAGTGTTAATTGTCTTCACTGTTAAAAGCCAAAAGTGTACTCTGCTCAGTTTTCAGATACTGTTTAACTGATTTCAGGTAGGTATATCACATGAATCAGTTCCCTTTTTTTGCTTCCTAGGCAAAGCTAATATAAAAACATGATCTTAATTTATCTGTTATCAAGTCTTAAAGCTTCTGTGGCTGGCCAAAACTGATAGACATAGCTTCTCTTCCTTTAAGTCCAAGAACTCAATTTCAGTAAGTGGTACTGAAGAATGGTTGTGCCACCTATACTCATAACACAGAAGTGATTTAAGAAGAAAGAATAGGATTTCAGGGAGACAGCAATGATGACCTTCCAATTTAAGAAGTCTCTAAGTTAATCTAAAAAAAAGCCACTTTTGGTTTTTAAAATTCTCAGATATAACAACATAAAACATTAAAACTTTTTAGAAGTAACATACGACAATTCTCAAGCAATGGTTGTCTCTAAAAGGTTAAAACAACTATATAGGATTCACTTTTCTGATTGGTTTAAAACCATACATTGTGTCATTAGAGGTGTTATGATATAAAATACACAGCATTGGTGTATGTAAAATTTTATCAGGTATCTTGTAGTAGCCACAGGCATTGCCAGATGGATGCTCAGTTATTTTTCTTTCATTGTTACTATAAATTTACACCAATTTCCTAGTGAGAAATCTAAAAAATATGTTGTATATTCAGAGGAAAAAGGTGTATGGCATTTGAATTTTTACTTGTATAGACTATCTCTGTCCTAAGAACAAATACTTGCTTTAACTGGACACAGGTAAAGTAGTCACTCATTGTCAGTATATATGAAAAATGAATCCCGTTTTTAAATTTGAGTGTAATGAAACAATAATGATATTTGCATCAAATTCCAAATGACCTTATGTAACATAAATTGTCCCCCTGCTCTTTCACATTCTCTGGTTCTAGATTTTTTTAGAAGTGCAGCGTCATTAGCTCTTTCAGAACAAAAGTAGGAGATAATAAGGGAAGAGCAGTGTGGCTATGCTTAACTATATTATAAAAGAGTAGGAATAAACACCTCTATCATCTACATATATTGCTGTAAACAGTTTCTGCTCATATCTGTTTGATAATTCATAAGACTGTAAAAACAGTTCAGGCAAAAATATGCAAAGTTTTAAAAAGGAGTCAGAACTGAAAAATAAAGGAGAATGCAAAATCTGAACTGATTTGTAACCTTTGATCTGACTTACAGACCTGAACTCAATTGCAAATATGACAGTAGCTTATTAAAATTTTACTTTGGCTGCTTCAATATCACTGAATCAGCAAACTAAGAATATTAAGTCATACACAGGGCATAAGACTCACATATTTCAAAATGTATTAAAAAATTTGTGTGTGTAATTATTTATATTCCACAGATGATGTATTTAGTTAGGTGTCAGTGAATATGATTTTTCAGCTACTTCTGTCAAACACAGCATTTAAAGAAGCCAATAACAATGTGCTGTTAATGCTTCCACTCAGAAGATTATGGTTCCTGGTTTCCTATGATTTCATGTAGTACTAGGGAAAAGAGATGATTAAAAAAAAAAAAAACAGGAAGAATTGATAAATAATACTTAATTCAGAATGAACACTCAATTTCCAAGCAGCAATTAAGTTAAAGAATCAGCAAAGCATATAGAGTTTATGGAACTTATTGACATTTTGCAACTATATATTCATATAGCACATTGTTTCAATATTTCATGTTAGTTCATAATGAACCTCATCCGGTTCCCATTAAATTATTGATATTGTGATTTTAGTGAGAATTTGATCTTAATCAATGCCTGCGAGTAAAATGCAAATGCCATTGACATGTTCCCCCGGAATTAGGCCTTTTGGTAATATTATCACTAGTAAAGCAAAAATCATAAAGTTCAACCCTGCTTTACAGCTTCCTGGAAAAAACCCAAAATGTAAATTAAATATGTCTACATAGACGTTACAGATGTTTAGACTTTTCATGACTCTGGTCTACTTTATGGATTGTGCTTTCCAACCAGGCCATCTTCTGAAGAGCTGTCCCTGAAGAATAGCCACGAGCAGGTCGAAAGCTTATGGGTAATAATCAGCGATGGAGGCAATGAAGGGAACCTTGTGGTTGGTGTCTACTACAGGCTGCCTG
>VYZW01061474.1:145904-174523 GCA_013401315.1 Balaeniceps rex | reverse complement strand
GAAAAAGAAGGGAAAAAGAAGGGAAAAAGAAGGGAAAAAAGAAGAAAAAAAGAAAAAAAAAGAAGAAAAATAAAAAGAAGGAAAGAGTCAAATGAATAGTTGGGTGGCGGTGCTGACAAATGCTGCCTTTTGGCAGTGAACAGGGCTCAATTTTCTCCCCTTCTGCTCTGAATTTGACTCTTCTTCAGGGCCCGGGATGTTGAAACGCTCAGGTCCCGGCCATTAAAATCATCGGTTGTACACAGCACACCCATCTGGCGCCGGTCGCAAGAAAGGGTGGCCGTAATTTTAATGCAATCAATTTGATTTCAGGAATTCAGTTTTTAATATCCCTAAGAACCCCTGAGCTGCATTTCACCTCTATAATCCATAGGAACAGATATCAAAACTTCCCAAAAGAGGGAGCATTCCTTAGATGCTCAGAGACAGACCGTCCCTCCCGGTGGAGGGGGCACCGTTCCTGCCACCTCCATCCAGCCCAAAGCCTGTGAGGTTTTGCAAGCGGGGGAGCTGACAAAGCCCAGAGCCAGACACCATCGTGACTCTGTTCCAATATTGCAGGGCACCAGGTCATCGCCCTGCTCATGAGCAAACAAACGAAGCATGGTCTGCCCCCTCTAGTTAGGCGTGAGGGGGCATGGACGGACCTGGGGACCACAGCATGTGTCTGGCACCCTGATGGAGACATCCAGGCACAAATTCACCCTTCGGGGGCAGCTGGGGCTGGGTACAACTGCTCGGGGCAGCCAGGAGGCAACATGGGGTGAATACAGGGCAGGGGACAACTCCCTACATGAGGTTTTGGGCCACAAGCACCTTCTTTCAAAGAGTTGCTCTGAAACCACACTGCTTAGACAGTAACTTTCCCCTGGGTCCAACTTCAGTGCGGTCTGAAGGCAGAAATAGTCAGTACCCTGGCACAGGGCTGGTGTTAAATCTCTTTTGAAATGGGAGAAGGAAAGATCAGGTACGATGCCATTACTGATGCCATGAGCGATGCCACTGCAGAGAAACACTTGGCTCAAAAGTGTCCACCTTCAAACACCGGGCCAAATTCAGATGTGGCTTCTAAGTGGCACTGATTGAAAGACATTAAGTGTTCAGAAGAGGAAACAAAAGTTTGCAACGTGCAAACCTCCCCCCACCCCCTCCTGCCAACTCCATCTCAGCTATTTTCTTAACAGCATTTTCTGGGGCTGACAGTCACTGCTGCAGAGGAGGCCAGCATGAATCCCTGCACCGCAGTGGTGGTTTGGCAGCTTTATGACGTTTTACATCACTTTTGCAAAGAACACCATAGCTATAAAATTTGTAGTTTTCCTAAACCCCCAGAATCCATTTAATCAAAACAGTCCGGCGGCCGCACCAGGGCATTATGCAAGTGCATGGCTGCTTCTCCTTCGGCTGCCGGAGGAGGAATTTGCTGACAAGTCAAGATTAAACTTTCAGTTCCTTCTGCTCTCCCCAGTCATTATGTGCTGTTAAGAAGAAATTTCAAGTTAATTAGTTCAATCTCAGGAGAGGAAAATACATGCAAGATTTCTTTAACATGGTGCAGCTATGGAAGGGAAAGGCTGAACGCGTTTACTGCTGAGCGGAAAACAGTTCATGCTCTTTGAAACTCCCTTCTCCTCTTCCACTGCACCGGGTGTCGTCAGGGGGTAGCCTCGTTGGAAATCATTTCAGTTGAGATTCATTTTGCAGCCCTTAAATGGATTTGCACCGCCAGACCCCTTGATTTCTGAGCTCCTTTTTGTCGTGCATTTTGTTTTCTTCCTAGGAACTGCCTGTATTCACAGCCCATAACTTGGCACGAGCACCAGGAGCCGCACCTCGCCTCCTTCCAAGCCAGAAACTAGTAGGCAAGCAATGCAGCCCTATAAAACACAATTAACCTTTTCATTAAACAACAGCTCCCCAAGTGAAAACCCGGCCATATTGAAAGGAATGAGACTGCTTTATGTTAACGGCATGTCTCAAACCTTAAAATAAAATATTTGTGCTTACATAAATAGTTGGAAAGGTAAAAGTGTCATAACACTGGGTGTTTGTTATTGGAGCCGGAGCTTGCCTCCTGCCTGCAACAAAATGTCATAACAAAGCCCGTGTTGGGCTTGCTGCGTTTACTCCTCGCTGCAGTGTTTAAAAGTCAAAGACAATCCCGAGCTATAAACAGATTGCATGATAGCTCACGCAAAGGCTCCTGTCAAAGCGGGGCTTATTTTAGTGTGCCACGGACCCGGCGTTGTCTGAGACGATGCTGGGTCCAAGCACGCCACGAACCTGAGACGATGCTGGGTCCAACCATGCTGTGGACCCAGCAGCTCTGCAAGCTTTGCGTCACCTGAGATGATGCTGGGTCTGCGGCATGCTTGGGACCATGGCCCAGCTTGTGACCTGGACCAGCATCATCTCATGTCCACGGCACACTTGGGTCCGTGGCCCATCTTGGGACCTGGACCAGCAAAAAGCTTGCAGAGCTGCTGGGTCCACAGCATGGTTGGACCCAGCATTGTCGCAGGTCAATGGCATACTTGGACCCAGCGTCATCTCAGGTGGTGCAAAGCTTGCAGAGCTGCTGAGTCCACAGCATGGTTGCACCCAGCATCATCTCGGGTCCGTAGCATGCTTGGACCCAGTGTCATCTCTGGTGGCGCAAAGCTTGCTCCGGAGACAACACTGGGTCCATGGCATGCTTGGGACCATGGCTGAGCTGCCAGCTGCAGAGAACTCTGCTGCTCCCCGAAGCCTGCCCTGAAACACCACCCTCAGCAGAAAGTTGACTGCAGACCAACATGCCCTAAAATCTGCTTTTTGCAGAGAGTGTCTTCAGCCCCAGCACAAGCTAAGCCAGGCTTTCCAACTCACCCGAGCCCAGGGGAGGCTGCAGGGAGACTTTTATCGCACTTGGCCAAGGGCAGCGGCTTCCCAGCTGCTCACAGCACCAGAAGAGCCAAGGCTGAGAGCTGCGAGCACTTGTTGCAGCTCCTCCCCGCCAGCGGGGCCCACCTGCTACAGCAGGATGCTTTGGCAGCATTTCAGCCTTGGAGTCTATCGATCCCATGGCTGGGAGAGGTTTCAGCCATGGAGAGACTAACATAACTGAGGTGCACCGCAGAGTGGGGCAGGGGGATCTGCGGGGTCTTTGCAGATGGTCAGCACGTCCCCACACCTCTAAGGAAGAGGAATTGGGCAGCGATGGTGCACAGGGTGGACCGCACAGGGCTCCCGTGGTCTGCTTTGAAGTAGCTCTGCCCCACCGGTTGCTCCAAGGCAAGGACCATCCCCAGCAGTTCACTGCCACCCACCCGCCTCCACTGACAGCATGCCACCCCTGGGCTCATGGGCGCCTGTGCCATGAGCTCGGTGTCTGTCCCCCTGGTTTCTACACCTTGACCCACCCTGGTCTTTAAAAGCCTTGGTAAGAAGCAAGGAGAGATTTAGCCCTATATAATTGAGCCAGGAAAACCCAGCATGCGTTCCGATGTGGTGTGACTGGGCAGAGGGCAGGCAAGTTAAAAGACATCTCTATCCAAGAACTGGCTTGGCATGCTTTTTCTTTAAAAATGCCTTAGGTAACCTACTTTGCTAGCCCAGATAGATACTGGTCACGGTCTTCTGTAAGCTGCATGCAAGTGGTCTTGGAGAGCAACTGGCATTTTCCGTGAACCCCAAAGCAGGGACAGCCCGCACGGCTGTGCCTGACCACGCAGCAGAACCTGTCCTTAGGACTGCGCCTGGCCAATACATTTCTGCAGCTGTGAGCAGGCGAGGATTAACATCTAGCATAAAGCAGCACGATTCCCCCAGAACAGCTGTAGAAATACTTAGGCTAAATTAAATAAGCATTACCATAGCAGCTAGGTGCTTATTTACAAATGAAGACCTCGAGGCTGCAGCCAGACCTGCTCGCCCCCGTCCCCACAGACCCCCAGAGCCAGGGCAGGAGGCTTGCAGGTTTTGCATGGGGCCAGGACTGGATGATGGATTGGAGGATCAGGGTTGTAGGCTGTACTGCCCTCTCCGTAGCTCTCTGGGGTCTTTCAAGAGTTGGGTGATGATTACCAGGTCTCCAAAGGTTAGGGGATCTTTCCCTGAAGGGCTGAGCCTGTGGCAGAAGCCACCCTGCTGTCTGGAGGCCAATGCTTCGAGCAGGGCTGATGTCTTTATGTGAGCAGCCCCATGGAGAGGGAGGTCCTCCCTGAGCTGAGGCATCTCTCTGTCACCCACCAGAGACCCTCTCTCCTGGGCAAGGAGGTCACCCTTGTACCTGCACCCGGGACTGTCCCCTCTCCAGCTCCCTCTGACTCAGGGACCCCGCTCTGCCCCAGCACCCCCAAACCTACTCAACTGCACAGATTCTTTCCCACGTCCTTTCCCCACTGGTACCCTTGGCATATATTTTCAGAAGCAGGTGTCTATCCGGAGGCTCTTAAATCCACAGGAAAGCCCCTTAAATCACCCGATTTCCAGAATCTGCTCGAGTCCCTGAAGAGGCATCAATCGTGGGCAGCGAGGATCCGCAGTGGAGCGAGACCCTGCAGCTGCAATCCCCCCCTTCAGCAAAGCCCCTGTTTGTTTATTTGCCCATCGTGGTCTGCAGCTGCCCCACATAGACCCGTTTGCTGGCCCCCCCGGCTCGCGTGGGGCTGGGGAGCAGCTGCAGGCTCATCTCTGGACAGGGTGAAGGCGAGCAGGCACGGACGTACGGCAGCGAGCAGCGCACGGTTGCGAGACGTCGGGGGAACAAGCCGAGGTTTCTGTTGCCCTCTCCTGCCCTGCAGGAATTCAGGGTCACGTCGTTCCCACCAGGAGAGCACTCCACAGCTGTCCTCCCGCGGGGCTTCCCTGGTCCCGAAAACCTGCCTCGCTGCAGCAGCACTTCAAAGGGCTTCGCTCCGCACCGCCTGCCTGGCAAAGAGCGGAGGAGCTGGGAGCCAACGATCCCAGGGTCCAGGTCTTTGTTAAATGTCCCCGAGGGACCAGAGGGAAACCCAGATGCACGGGAATGCCTGTGGGTGAAGGACTTTCCTGTTTACCGAGCTCGGCTCCCACCTCCCCATTGCATCACCTGGTGCCTTGAGGTTTAGTTGGTGCAAGGCTTCTGGCACAGCATCCGGGGGGGTCGGGGGGAGCCCCGGGGCAAATGCAGGCACAGGTGGGCAGCGCAGGTGGGGCCGGGGGGTGCCAGCAGCAGCCAGCTCCGGCGGGCAGGGAGCCATCGCCGCTATCGCACTGGAATCAAACCCTCTTCTGCGAAGTGCCTCGGCTCCAGCGAGCTGGCACCCTCCTATGGAAAAATGTGCTTGGAAGCTCTCCAGCCATCGCTGCTCCAGAGAGTAACTGATAACCCTGCCACCAGCCAGATACCCCAGGATCGCCCTTCTTCCTCCCCGCTGGGGAAGGACGTTTCAGATCCCGTCCCCTCCCGCTCCAGCCTTTCAGTACCTTCCATTTCTCCAAAGAAATTCCTGCACAGCCAGAGGATTTTACCACTTTGTTCTCAGAATATCATAATATTTTCTTTTTTAATTAAATCGCATTCCCCATCTGCCTTGCATACATGTTTTGGGTAGTCTACTTTTGCCAAACATAAGGTCAACATCCACGCTACTAACTTTCTATAAAAGCACACTAATGCTAGAACACTGTTTTATCTAAAACCGATGTCTGTTCACAATTTTGACCGCACCCAGACTAGGGCTATGTGACTTCACTGCCCCAGATTTCCATCAAGAGCCTTTTAACATGAGTACGCTCGTTTAGCGGCATACATTGTCCTGCTTTCTTCATTAGCACACTCAAACCTTACAAGAATGATTTATAATATTTCCGTAACAATGATGATCTTGCGGAGAGGGGTTGCTGTATTTGATTTGGGATGCAAGCAGATGAGCAGGGTTCTCCCAGTCCCTAGTTTTAAAGCTCCAGAATTGAGTGAAATCAAGGGAATTCAAAAGCAAAAAGTTAAAGCGAGGGCATTAATAAGGGAAACTGAGGGGGAAACTGCCAGGAAAAGCAAATCCCAACCTGCAGCACTCAGACCAAAAAAAGAAAGTCTATGCAGTTGGTCTGAAAGGTGAACCACGTAAATATCGATATAGCAGGGCTTACTGTGATAGATGCACTAAAATGAAAAAACTCGTAGTACTTCTACAGGCTTCTTGTCCAGAGTTTCCAACCTTTTCCAAGGGAGATTGTAACCTCCAACTCTCTCATTTTACAGAGCTGGAGCACAAAGATTAATAATTCATACCAGCTTCCATCTATATCCTGCAGTATGGAAAGGACAGAAATGAGCACGCACTGGCCAGCGCATTACACAAGTCCAGAAGCTCTCTTTAATTCACAGGGGAAGGATTTTGGACAAGAGCTCACCCATTCACATGCTCTTGGGAAGCACAGTGCTTTCCCTCCCCATCCTGAAGCTGAAGAAAAGACTGCACTCGGCTATAAATCTGGACTAAGATCTGCAAGGCCAAATCAAGATAAGCACAAAGCAGAATGCCTGCAAGTATAAACTCATCTTCTTCAAAGCATTTCAGGCCTCAGCTGCAAATTAGTTTATTCCGAGAACAAATTGTTGCTCAACTACTTGGAAGCAGTCTTCACGAAACTTCAGGCTAAGCATCTTTGATTGAAAAGAACATAATATGAGTGATAAATAATGTCACGTGAGAACACAGGAGGAGGCCCCAACCTCCTCCAACAGTGAGATAATTAAATGCAAGACGTGTTCTATCACTTGCTGCTCCATACCAGCCAATAAGTTGCCCAAGAGTCTTCCCCGTGGTATTGTACAGAGTGTCCTTCTTCCCCTGTGCAACTCATAACAACCTTCCTCCACCAAGATAAACTCACACTAAAGAAGGACAAATAATCTCTCTCTGTTAACAGTGGGTTGGCTGGCCCAGGAATTTGAGGTGAACTTCAAGGATGCCCAGAAAAAAAAAAATATATCCTGTCAATATTAACTCCTGTCCTTGCCAAGGAGAGCACAGTCACATCTCAAGTACCTAACTCCCTTTAGGAAAGGGGATGTTACACAAGGACAACTCAGGTCATCTGCAAATTCGCCCTCCTTGTGCAGTTGGTGGCACTCTGGCTTCAGCTTCAGAAACACCCAGGCCCTTCCAAGCACTTGCTACCTCCCACCTGCACAGGCGTGACTATGCTTGGGCAAGAAGGAGAGGTGGAGACCACATCGCTTCTCTTGTTGTCCCACTCGGCATTGTCCACTAGCATCATTTGAACATCTGTGTTTGGAGAGTTGTGAGGCTGTGCAGTCAGATGGCATGACAGTCCCACAGGTTATTGTCTTCTTTTTTCTTTTATTTTTTTCCTACAGACTTAGAGAATTGCAACAACAAAAAAAATTCCCTCCAACACTCTCATTTTTTTTTAAGGTGAACAAACAAGTGTCAAACCTGTTCCTAAAAACCAGCCATCTCTTTCCTTCTCTTCCACTGCACATGGGGAAGGGTGCATGAGGAGGGACAGAGAATGAGGGAGGACCACGGGGGACGAAGAAGAGCAAGGAGGAAGCCAATGTGAGAAGGCACGAAAATAAATAGAAACACATGAGAGAAAACATCCCTCATTTCATCACTAGACAGCTCAGCAGGGTCACAGATGACATGAGGAACAAGCCCAGCAACCTCAACAAAATACCTTCCAGGTTTAAGACAAGAGACTTCCCCCAGAGCCCATCACGAGCTTGGGTTTGCCGCCACATTGGGTTGGTCAGAGGTGGTGGTGCTGCCTGGGGGGTTGCTCAGCCATACGTGTCCCCTGCAGAGTGGAGCAGATGCCTGTGCTAGTGCAGAGCCAGTGAGCTCTGGTATCCCGGGTGCTTGCAGCAGGTCCATGCATCAGGGCGACGTGCACACAGCTTGACATCTGAGTCAACACAGCTGGGCTTGGTCCGGTGACTCCTGGGCAGCAGAGGACCGTGCTGCAGGGACTTTCCTTTCAGCAGATGTGCAAGATAAGCGGTTTGCAGGGAGGAGTGAAGCTGAATGAGCAGCCCCTTTTCTTTGCGTTTTGCTGCTTGAATTTTTTTAATTGAAGAAAATGCACGAGGCCATCTCTTTAGGGGTGGGGCTATGGGAGCTCTCTGGAGCAGCAGAGCATCATCTCCCTGAAAATACTTTGTTGCTCATCAGGGATCTGAGAGATACAACGGGGCTGCGTGGTCCACAGCCCTTTTCCCCCTCAGTGTCCACATAAGACCAGGGGGCCACATCTGGGGAAGAGCATCCACCTGCACTGGATTACTCCTTTGCATGTTGACCTCATTTTGGCTCTCCTGCTCTGCGTTTGAAGTTCCTCTGCAGAATCAAATTTAGCAAGGTCCGTACCTGGGCTGAAAAATATATGTCCTGGGGGCACTTCCTCGGCCATCCTGGCTTTCATTAACCAAGCTTCTCCACTGTCCTTTTTTCACACCCATTAAACAGCACCAAAGGGAGCTGGCAATACATTTTCCTTTGCCCTTCTCTTTTGTGCTCCTCCTTGATGAATGGCTAAAGCAGATGCACAGTTGTCTTTGAAGGCTCTGGCGGATGAGCATGTTGAATCAATGATGGATTGGACCAAATGAATCACAGTGTGGGAGAAAGCGCAAGGCAATGATTTCTAAGTGGCCTTCACATCTTTACACTTCAGAACTTGCTTTAAAAGCCTGTTTTCTTCTTTTTATCTGGTTCCAGTTTCTGCAGTGCCTTTGCATATGTTGAGGGAGGTAGGGGGGAAGGAGGGGAACCTTTACATATAAACAGAAGATTCCACTTCTCCATCAGACAATAATGAAGCATTGTCATTTAGGGAGTTCAAATAGCTGGGAAACCACTTCAAGGCCATGCAAAACAACTGGGTAGCATCAGAAAGAACAGCAGTTGGCAACTGAGCAGCAGAGTTTAAAACTCCAGTATAGCAAACTAGCAAAAAACCCCACAGCTGGTTCGGTGGCCTACCTCCCCTCACTGGGACACAAGAGCTGCTTCAGAAAGCAGCTTTAATGAAATGACATTTTTAGGATACGGTGAATTGCCAGAGATTACCGGATATTTAACTGCTGCTGCTCGTTCCCAACTGAAACCCTGCGTGCTCAGCCAAGTCCCACGTGTCCCTATCCGCAGCGAGCGGGAGGTCTCCAGTACCCATTTAGAGCATCAGTCGTTTCTAGCTTAGCTGCTCTTGGGCCCTCCCTGTGACTGACGACATGACCGTGCTCATCAGATGGGTGTTTTTCTTCCCACAGATACACTAGGGTGGATATAGGAAATCAAAGCCGCTGATTTTACGGTGCTGCTGGAAGAGCGGTGCTGCCTTCCTGGGCACAGGAGAGAGGCAGAGTTTGTGGAAAAAGGAAATTCCTTTTGGGGGCTGACAGTGGACAAGAGGGAGAAGAACATGCACACGCACACACTTTCAGGCTCAGAAATCTGAAAAAATCCCAGCAAAACCCACACCCCAGGCTGGGTGTCAGGTTTTATGGTTAAGCAACGTGCCACACGCGTTCACTTCCAGGCCTCTACCACTCTGTGCTGCAAAGGCACTTTATGGCCAGATAACACTACCGTGGGGAGGACGCTGGTGGCTGAGCTCTGCCTGGGCAGAGGCCTTCCCACATGCGAGCTTCTGCGCGATCTGCTTTATGTTACAGCTTGGGACGATGCCGCGTGTGGAAATACAAGTGGAAGCTTGTTCAGAGCACAGAATTTGCAAAGCCTGCTCGCTTAACCAGAGCTAAACATGAGCCAAGGCCAGCTTGGTTTGACTCCCTCTATTCTGGATACCCCACATGAAGTGCTGCAGCTCCCGCAGTAGCATGGAGAGGCTGCGGCAGCGGTGTCGGTGCTGGACTGTGCGCACCGGTGAGAGCCGCAGTCAGCGCAGATGGGAGAAGGACAAGCTGGAAGTTGCTCCCATGGCCCTTCTCAGAGACACAGTCTCAGCAGAAAGCAGAGAAAAAGCTCCCCGAGGCATATGAAGAGCTCATTCCTCCGGCGTTCTCTTCCCAGAGCCACCACTCCTCACTCGGTTGCATTTGCATAGGAGCTGCCCATCCACCTACAGCACTGGCATCACCGCGTACCCTGCTGTCTGCCTCCTCACCAGTGGTACCGGCGAGGGACAAATCCTTCTGCTCCAGAGATCACAGAATCATAGAATGCTTTGGGTTGGAAGGGGCCTTTAGAGGTCATCTAGTCCAATCCCCCTGCAGTGAGCAGGGACATCTTTAACCAGATCAGGTTGCTCACAGCCCCGTCCAACCTGACCTGGAATGTTTCCAGGGATGGGGCATCTACCACCTCTCTGGGCAACCTGTGCCAGTGCTTCACCACCCTCACTGTAAAAAATTTCTTCCTTATATCCAGCCTAAATCTCCCCTCCTTTAGTTTAAAACCATCAACCCTTGTCCTGTCACCACAGGCCTTGCTAAAAAGCCTGTCCCCATCTTTCCTATAGGCCCCCTTTAAGCACTGAAAGGCCACAATAAGGTCTCCCCGCAGCCTTCTCTTCTCCAGGCTTGGATGAATAAACTCCTCTAGAAGTCACAGGCTTGCCCCGAGCAAACTGCTGCCCTGACCCCCGCTCCCCAAACAGCAACCACCGGCACCGTGGGCAGGGACAGATCCAGCTGCAGCTTCCCAATAAATATTCAAAATCTCCGTGGCCTGGCAAACAGGGCTGTGGAAAGCACCTATCACTCTCTACATAGGCAGCGATACTTATAAGTGCTATGAGGCTTGGAAGTATTATTTTATCTGCGGACAATGGAAGTAGGGACGAGCTGAAACACGATTTGCTCGAGACTGTTTTGCAGCGTAACACCAAGCTTACAACGAAAGCAGTGGAGAGGGTTGTGTGAGCCTGTCTGTGGCCAGGGGACGGTACTGCAGACTCTGCTGCGAGGGGAAACGTGTGAAATAGAGGTGCTTAGGACAAAGGGAAGTCTGTTAAAGTAAGAAAAGCCTGAATAAACAGGTTTTTTCCCCCAATACCACTTTCAACTTCAGCCAGCCAGAGCTTAAAGATAAAAGAACAAGAAGCTGCTGATTTTCCAGCGGTGGAAAGGCAGCCGGTGGCTTCAGGGACATCGCACTCACACGACTGATCTGACAGGGACTCGGGCCCCACGAGGCCAACACAGTCAAGTGCTCACGAGGGTTAAGTCTTCCTTGCTTTGCGGACCCCTCAAACATTTCAAGAGAAATGAAAGCTCACCAGCTGGAATACCCCAGGAGCGCACTTCCCCCAGTAGCCCCACAGACACAGAGACCAGTGTCAGGATGAGCTGGGGATGCCGTGAGCTGCACGCCCCGGGTGAAGCCCTGTAAAACACAACATCCCCGTCCCAAGGGAGCGTTTACAGCCGCCCCCGTCACTTTTGTCACCAGCTCTCGGTGCTTTCGGATGCACATACTGTAACCCAGCGGGGTGCAGCCTCTGCTCAGCAATGCCCCGTGCATCGGGGCTGGGCTATGGGGCACCACGCGCTTTGAAGTTTTGCTCCTCCAACAAGAGCACTGGTTGTTATGAGAGCTCACATACTTATTAGGAGGTGAAAATGATTAATTGCCTCTCCCCCCCTTCCCCTCCAAGGGGGGGCTCCTCAACGTTGTCTCGCTGACAGTGATTTTTCAGGACCATATGGCACTTCCACATCCCATTAGTAACGCGCCTGCTGCACCCTGTCCGCTCCGCACCGAGTTTCATCTTTCACTGGTTTGGGGAACGTGAAATACCAAAACTCCGGCTGAAAACTTCAAGGTCAGAAAGTTTAGGGAAATACGTTTTGTGAAAAACTAAACTTCTCTTCTGCCATCAACAGCTTCAGCATTGCTGCGGAGGGTCACCAACTTCAACCAAAGAATGGTCCCGTCTCCAAAAAGACCTTACATGGGTGCGATGCTGAGATGCCCTAATGGAGACCCAGCTGTCTCTGGCCAAAGGGACTGGGTTTTCTCTGTCATTACAATGTACTTTCATAAAAGCAACGGAAACCCTACTTTTGGCTCTCTTCCCTCTGCCCCCACATTATGGGATTTCCTCTGGGGCACACAGGGATATTTTTGCTCTTTCTGGGGCTGGCAGCAATCGCAAGGAACGTGCCCTGAAGCCCCCAGTCCAAGGGAGCAGGGAACCTGCAGGCTTCATGGCTGGACATGGCATGGTGAGGCAGTGCCAAGGTGCACGATGCTGCAGAGCTACAGCTATATTAACAGGTAGATCGAGATTAAAATGGCCTCAAGTTGGGCAGGTTATTGCTTTTTGTTCAGTTGGGTTTTTTACTCCATGCAGTTCATCGTTTCAGGTCTCTGAGCCCCTCTAATAGTGTGGCACTGTTCAAACCTGCTCGGAACGGGTGCATTCATTTCCCCACAGATGTTATAGAGGGCACCTATGAGAGCAAATTCGCAGCAAAAGCAATCCCCACTCCCTGCTGCTCCTCGCCAGCGCCCAAGCGCACCACGGGGGCTTCTCCCAGCTCGTTTGCAGCAGAGCAAATCGCCCTTCACAGCCGGGGCACCTGCAGAGCACTAACGTGGGTGTTCTGGTCCCGGCGGCCAGCGTGTGACAGAAGCCAAATCCCCCAGGAGAGCAGGCTGTGCTCCAGCAAGCACTGCAGCCCGGTGCGAGAAAACACGCGCGCTCCATTGCTAATCTGCACTGCGCAGCTCCCCTTGGCAGGCAGCGTGGAAAATGCCAGCGCTCGCAGATATGGTCTCTAAGGAGGACAGTTTCCAAAACCTAAAGCAAAGCAGGAGGGGCTGCTCCAGAGACCGGGGCGCCCAGGGGCCAGCACCCACCTCCCTATCATCCAGCAGCTCCCGGTGGCAGGGGGCTGAACACCAGGGTCCGAACCCGGCAGGCACTTGCCCTGTAAGCATTTTGCTCGCTTATCCCATCTCTGGTTGCTGTTTTTACAGGAGAAAGAGTCCAGCCAACTGAAAAATAAATAAATACAAAAGCCAAGCAGAGAGCAGCTTCCAAATGACATTATTTCACTCGGTCATTCAATTCCCATCACAGAAGGGAGTTGTTCTTCTCCAGGAAGGAAGCGGTTGTTCACCTCAGCCCCGTCCTCAGTCCCCCCTGCCTAGGAGCTGGGCACCATCATGGCCAGAAAGAGCCACCACCAGTGGCTGCCACCAACTCTAAGACCCAAAGTGGCTCAGAGCATCTCTGCAACCCCAGCAAGCCTCACAAGGACATGGGACTGCTGTGCAGACACTGTCCCAAGGACCCAAGGTGGGATCTGCACCGGGGTTTCTGTCCCATGCTCACCAGGAGAGCCCAGAGCTTCCTGCTCCGGTGAACAAGGAGACCGGGTCCTTCTCCTGCTGAGCACCCAGCAACAGGCAGAGACCCCTCTGCCATGATGCTCCCAGACCCTCCATGGGCAAGGCTGGGAAAACCCTCCCTCAAAGACATTCAGAGCCATGTAAGGGGAAAAAGGAGAGAAAGAGGGTGAGGGGAAACCAGATCCCCGCTGAACTGCGGAAGATCCCCGCCGTCGAGCCCCCGTGCCCACAGGACACGTACCTTCCCCAGCCCCGCGAACATGCCAGCAAACCTTGCCGCTGTCTATCTAATGTATTCCATATGGAGCGTGCACCTCCGAAACATTACTTAAAATGGGAATAAATCCTTCATGAGACCTCTGCATGACAGATACCACTTGATTGAATTGCCAAGCGAGGAACTTTTATTTTAAGGAAAAATCTACAATTAACCTATTGTCACTCCACAGCAGGGGGAAGCAATAAACTGTATATGTCTTTCCAGCCAAGTCCAAAAGGTTTATCCACAAGCCCTTCTTAGCAAATCTCCTCCGCAAGTTCTTTTGATACCTTATGGATTTGTTAAACATTTATAACATGAAAGTGAGAATATTATACACACTGCCCTGGCATAAATCACAGGTCTGATTCTCTGTATACACTGGCAATGGAAAGGGGACCTGGAAGGAGTAACGGGTCTAGGCTGCAAGGTGAACAATTGGAGAGGTTTCCCTCATCCCTCCATCCAGCACTAAATGCACGCAAAGGTATTGCAAGAAGCTGGTTCTCCCCCAGCCCCTCCAGTTTTTCAAGTTTTACACCTGGGGAAAGAAGAATGAACAATCGCTGTTAGACATCGGCGAGGTGAGCGCACAGGACATTTAAGAAGTGGAAAAACATCTGTTTAGTCCAGATAGAAACCAGATGGAGGTGAGGGGGAGGTGGAGGATGGAGAAACAGTCAAGAGGAAAAACAGAAACGTGGTCAGGAAGAAGGCTGCAGGAGAAGAGAGATGCTTCCAGGAGGCAAAAGTGTCACCCCACAGAGACCTGCATGTCCTCAGGGTGGCGGGCAAACGGCTTGGACATGGCTCTTGCTCATAGGATGAGGGGCTGGGGGCTGCTCAAAGAAGCTGATTTTGGAAACTCAGATGCTGCCTGGCCACTTAGGACACCACATGGCCACCAACACTGGGGACAGCTAAGCAACCGTCTCACTGGTGGGAAGGATGGCAGACGTGGGTTCATTTCCAGCCAAAGAGTCACAGACCTCCCTGGGGGTCTCCAGCTCCCCAGCTCTGCCCTCCAAAACACCCCAGTGGTGCCTGGAGCAAAGGCACTTCCTACAAGGGACGCAGAAGAGACTTTCTGTGCAAGTGTAGGATTTTTAAGAGGTCATTTGGCACTATTCCCCAATCCTCTCTATCCTCACGTTCACAACAGCAATCAAGTGCTGCTCGTCTGCCATGGCACAGCTTATTCTCGGGCTTTCAGAGACACCAGTGTGGAGCTTTTATGGGTGCAGTAGGGGCAGTAAATGAAAGTGATGCCTGGCAGATGGGGTGCAAAACCTAAAAGGGTATGGCACAAGGCCATGGCAAGGGCACGCAGACATTTTGGGAGATGGTTGTAGTGCCTTCAGGGAGAGAACAGCAAGTAATATCAGCAAGAGGGCTGGCAATACCCCAGAGCTGAACTGCCAGGATGCTGAGGAGAAACATCATTGCAGCACCAGGGACACGTTATCTGCGGATGCATGTGCAATGCAGACAGCCAGGTTGGAAAGATCACTAGAACGGGAGAGTGAGATGCACTGAAAAAGTCACCCCCAGTCTAATAAGCTCTGTTTCCTCCTGGTTTTGTGTCTGACTTGGCTCTCAGATTCCACTTTGGCTGGCCGAGTGGATGCAAAGAAAAAAAAAAAAAAAAGAGGAATTTTTTTTAAGCTGTAAAAGACCTCTCCAATAGTATCAAATGCTAGATCTGATGAGCAGTTTCCTCACGATACAATATTTTCCCACAGAAAAAAAAAAAAAAAAAATCATCAAAACAAACTTTTTTGCAGGAAATGTTTAGTTTTGAGGCTATTTTGATCCATTTTTTAAATCCAGGTGAAATCTCCCATTTCAGGCAAGTGCCAAAATTGAAGATCCTCTTTATGTCGCTATTCAAAATGCTTTTGTTCCCAAAGTTGCAAGTAGAAAAAGGATCAAAATAAACTCCTCCCTTACCCCCAAAGAAAACCCAAGTGTTTGAACTTGGTCACTATGCAATCTAATAACAACGCTGTTCAAAGGTCTCTAAAATATTCCCAGTTTAGAAAAAAATATTTCCCATTCCGTTTTAAAGAAATGTGTTACAAATGGCCTCAATCTACCTCTTAACTTGATGAAATGTTTTGCATGAAAGGAGACCTCAAATGTCCAGAAATCATTTGCAAAGAGGTAAGGGTAAGTGAGCCCTCTTCTGACCGGGTCCGGCAGAGAATAAGGTACAGGACTGGATCAGGGAGTGGGAGGGATCAGTGACTCAAGCAGCCAAAATAGAGAAGGAAGGAAGAAGAACATAGAGGTACCCCAGAAGATAAGCAGACCGTGCTCATGCAAAGCCTAATTCCAGCTCATTGCAGCTGACCTCTGGTGCCCCTGCAGGCAGGACACCCAGAGAGGTGGCATTTAGACCGTGCTTTTGGACCATGAGCTGGACAAATGAAGTCAGAATTCTCCAATTTTGCCATCTCTAACAGGAGCTCACCCTACCTAACCAAAGCACGTCCCTTGTGGAGTCCTTCACTGCAGACGCGACGCAGCTGTACGTTTATGCCTTCTTTACCAGAGGCAGAGCACGGACGGTCTCTTCTCTGCTCTCCTGGCTATTTGCACAAAACCTACGGAAACCCTGCTGTCCTGGAGCCCGGTACACGTACAAAGCTGTTCTCCTGCCAGCTTCCTCTCCGGCCAGCTCCCAATTTGTCTGCAAACCACAAGTTTAATTGGAGTTGGCAAGTGTTTTGACTTCAAAACCAACTGCAACACCTGGAAGACAACGCTCAGGTTTAAGGGGGGAGGAAACGGGATGATATCCAAATGCTATTGTCACGCTCTCAGCTGCCTGCGCTGAGCTGCCTGCGCAAGAAGGAATCAGTAGCTGCAGGGTCCAGTGCACGCAGGCGATACGCAGGCAACACACACAGCTCTGCCTTCCTCCAGCTTCGTACCAAAGCAGGCTTTTGAGGTCACTTTAAAACTAGTTAAAAACCCCCTTTGCAAAAAAAAAAAAAGTAAATAGACACACCCTATAACATTTGTAGAAAATTCATTCCAAGAACTAGGAAGAGATGGTGATGGGCCGTTCCTAGCCAAAACCAGAGGCCACGAAGCAGACAAATGATCTAGCAGCTAAGGGCAGCAGATGGGAAAGACTGTTCTGCTGAAGGATGGACTCCCCCCACGGACTCCTTCAGCATCCTCACGAGCTAGACAGTCAGTTTGGATCAAATCCACAGCGGTGCAAGTCTGCACACTCCATTATCGCGCACAACATGAGTTCCAGCTGTCTGCACCCCAGTTTTATGGTCCTCTCCGCTACAGTTTGCGGTGCTTTAGGAGAAGAGGAGTGCAAAAGAGCCCGTCGGCTGTCGTGGATGGAGCTATGCCCTGGGAAGGTGTGCTGAGGGTCTGCCCTTCTGGTTCTTGGAAACTTTATCTGAAAGACTTCAGTGCCCACTGCTTGTTTGGCCTCTTGCAGGAAGAGAAGTAACAGAGCCAGCTCCCATCGGAGCTGCCCCAGGGGTGCTGGTGCACCTGTGAGTGTAGAGTTGGACATCCAGTTTACTACTTTTTATGCAAAAAAATGTTTATGGCCAAGTCTTGCTGAGTCTTTTAAAGACTGGCTTAGGAGGAAAGATTTATTGCCGGTGGCTTTACCTTAGCAGAGGGTGGAGCAGATTTCCCCTCATCAGTATGTTCTTGCAATTCTAGTCAGTGATGCTCTGCTAGTTACCACGGCCTTTCTTACCATCACAGTACAGCCGAAAACCCGTTCCTCTCCCACAGCTTTGGGGGTGACAAATATTAACTCTTAGAAGAGATCTAAAACAGGATAAAACTGCTACGATGCAGGAAAATTCTGAGGTGACACTGTGTTTTATCACATTACGTAGACCTGACAAGAACATAACACCCGTTCGTCAGCTTCCGCCACCAAGTTTCACCTTTTATTTTCAGATATTACACTGTTGAAAGCCCTACTTATTTTTTCAGAGGCTCAGTTTATCTTTATTTAACGAATATCTAGATAAAGAGCATACAAAGTTTGAAAGTCTGATACCAAAGAGGTGAATTGGCCATATTTGCAAGTCTTTCATTCAAACCATTTATCAAGCCTTTAATAACAGGCACTAACATATGAGAAATGTTAACAGCGAATGAATGTTAAAAAAAGTAAATGGTTTGCAAGGTGCTCCAACTACAGCCCCAGAGATCAGTCTGATTCATGTAACAGATTTCCTTCCCTTTCAGGGAACCAGTAATTTTTGCATCTTTGCTGCAAAAGGATACAGAGGGCTGCTGACACGTTCCTGGTACAAAAGCAACGCACGCAACTAGAAATCAAGTACCTGTTTTATTGTTACCCCATTCCTACACACATCGTATCCCTTTTTTTTTCCCCCTTGTCACGTACATACACCTTTTAAGTTGTTCAGCATTACATCGAGTGACTTTCTTAAACCTGGGCAAATTCTTCTGAGCCAGATTTTGGAAAAAATCCCAGATGGAAAATTTCAGTGGTAATTAAGATTGTCACACTGGCATGATTGCCACGTGAAGGGATAGACAGTTTTGTTCATTTAAAAAAAAAAAAAAAATTATCTCAAGAACTTATGCAAGCAAGAGCAAGTATAACAAAAGCATGCACCGAGCTGTCTCCTATTAACAGCACAGATTAAATGAGCCAATGCAACTGCTTCTGCTTTGCCTAAATAAATATCTGGATCAGTCATCAAAGTAGGATTGTTTTCCACAATACACTTCCTTGAGCAACCCAGATAGCCTTTGTGTTGGCCCCAGTAATGATGTAATGGGAAAAACTTACAGGCATTCTGTCAAAGCCATGCAGATTGCTCAAAATACTATTTCCCAAGGCTCCAGCCTCGCAGGTGCGGACTCAGCAGCCATCAAGACTTGCTATGATTAATGACTTTTTCCAACGTGTTGCCTTACATTAATATGGCAAGCTAACTTTTATTAAATTATGGATGATCTATTAGAGGATTCGAATCACCTGCAGGCTGCCATATGTAAGGAAGCTGTCGAAACCTATGCAACCTAGGTATCTCAGAGACCAGCCAGTCTAAGCTTTGTTTTACCTATATGCATGGTGGTACATATAGATCTCCTGTCTATATTGCCTTCTGCCTGTTTGCCTTCTGCCCAGCTGCCAAAGGAAGACATTTAGGAGAACTACTGTTCCAGTCTCAAAGCCACCAGCCAAAGAGCCAAGGGAAGCCATCGGTCCTCATGGAAACCAGCTGAAAATGCCCTGGGAATTGGAACCAGCAGCCCCTCCTGAACACATCCAAGACTGGGCTCTGTGCAGAAGCAGAAAGTGTATCTGAAGTCCCAACAAAACACCTCGCACAGAGACATCAGTTCAAACAACGCAGTAGCTCATATAGAGTCACCCAGCCATTACTAGCCACAACTGGAGATGAACAAAACAAAACAGCACTTGATAAAATGTCACTTCACGAGAGAAGCAATTCTCATTTACTTACCCCTCATGTTGTAGCTTGGGACCACCACAGATATTCCAAGTGTCACAAGGCTCCACCATGCACTTGCAAGCATCCAGCACATCCCAGAGGCATTCCCTTCTGCCTGAAACAAGGATGAGTCCTAGGGTCAGGAACAAGGAGTCATCTGAAGCACAGCTCTGGCATTTCTAGCAACAAGCCAGCAAGGTCATCATGTGAAAAAATAGCATCCATTGCCTGCCATTTCACCCTCAAGGATCCTTTGAAGGATAAAAGCTTGGGGCAGCGTACATGGTGCCTGGGAGGTGAGATTGGCCGTTGATAACTCGCAGCCGATCTTCCCCCACAGGTGTAGCCCATCTGGAGAGACCCAGCAAGGGAGCCACAGCGTACAGACACCCCGTAAACCCCATAATGCTGGGGAGAGCAGGCTGTGCTTCTGCTGCATGCAGACAGCCCTGGTTCAGAGGGAGGGGTTGCACAGCCAAGGTCTTGTGTATCATCAGATGGTGCTGATGGAGTGGAAGGGAAGGAGCTCAGTTCCCCTTCCTCCTCTCAGCAAGCCTGTGCTTGCCCATGTCAGCAAGCAGTGAGCCTGTGTGCAAGGGATGTGGCTATTTACTGCATCGCTGCCAGCTGGATTCAGTGACTGCAAAAACCTCTTCAAGAAAGGGGGGTAAGCAGGAGGCAAGAGTAGTATTTTCCCCTCCCACCTTCCCATTTGGGGTTTCTGTTGGACATTGCCTGTTCTCTAAGCTGTACTCAACAAGACAAGCGATAGGACGAGAGGAAATGGCCTCAAGTTGTGCCAGGGAAGATTTACATTGGATACCAGGAAAAAATTCTTCACCGAAAGGGTTGTCAAGCACTGGCACAGGCTGCCCAGGGAAGTGGTTGAGTCCCCATCCCTGAGGTATTTAAAAGACGTGTAGATGTGGCACTTAGGGACATGGTTTAGTGGTGGACTTGGCAGTGCTAGGTTTACGGTTGGACTTGATCTTAAAGGTCTTTTCCAACCTAAATGTTTCTATGAACCCACTCAGTGCCCTGGGAGTAGATGATGTAGATGATGTTGCATGTTGCCCTAGCTAGGTGAGGAGGCAGAGGCAGCTGGTTAATATGGCCTTATCTTCAAGGCGCCTGGTTATGGATCTTCCCAAACAGAACAGATGATGCTATAGCCCAGGGTGACAAGCACAAAGAGGGTCTGGCCAAGTGGGATGGAAGGGGAGTCATTTAGCCCTCTTAGAGGAAAATATGGAAGCTAAAGAGCAAAAAGAAATCCTGGTTGAATTTAGCTGCTCTCTGGAGCAGCACAGTTGTAAGGCTAGAAGCTCCATGTAGTTTCCTTTAATCCGAGAGACAAATTACATCATACTGGGGAGGGGGGTTTGTTGGCTTTGGCAGGGGGTTGGGGTTGGGTTTCTTTTTTTTTTAAGTTGGGTGGCAGGGTGCATGAGGCATCTTGTGCCTCTTCACGCAGTGCTGCCTCCAGATCACAAGTTGGTAACGGATTCAACCTCATTACTTCTGCGTGAGCTCTTGCATTACAGCGTGCCTGACTGCCAAGTTGAGTGAAACCTCATCTCAAAGGCAAAAGCAATATAATCCTCCTGGGATGTAACAGAAACAGTCATTATGCATCCCTGCAACTTCCCATGGTCGCTCACGTCTTGCGGGGAGATGAAGAAGGCGTGTGAGAAACGGGTGTCGCTGGAGACACGCAGAGCTTATACAAATCCCAAGCATCCACCACCACATCTGTGGACAAAGTTGTCCAACTACTGCAATGCTGGCATGACGATGCTACAGCCTCATTCATATGCCATGGCAAACTGAGAAAAGTTTGAGACAGTTCCCATCTACTTGTTTCCCCCATTTCTAATTAGTTATGACATTGGCATAAAACAGGATCCGTGTCTATTAAGTCTTCATCTGCTCCTCCTTATTCCCACATGAAGTCATAATCCTTCATGTCATCCCAACTGTGCACTATGGAAGTGATTTAGGATGCCTCAAAATGGAGGATAATGACCTCAGGTATTGAATAAATAGAATAACTGTGGAGGAAAACAACCCTTGTGTCACACACTGCTGGTAAGAAGCACATGTGTTAGCAGAGGGAGACGGGGAGAGAAGCAGAGGAGAGGCTGATGTATCCACAGAAGAATTTGAAGAACAATCATGAGATTTTACACATGGCAGATGTCTAAGATATTTTGAGAGATTCTTCTCAGAGGCTCTAAGCCGCAGCAGGGCCCTGCCACATATTTTGTTCCTCATATAATGACGCTGTGCCATTTGTATTGCACTATTGATGCACTCCTGGGTGGTACCAGCAGGACAAGAAGTGTGGTTAATAGTTGGCTTCAAGGGCCGAACAGAAATATCAGCTTGCAGTTCAGTCCCCAGCCAAGAAAGAGGCACTCAAGAGCAAGGAAACAGATTTCTTTTCTAAACAAGGGATCAAAGTATGATGAAGCAGCAGACAAATCCTAATATCTTCCAGCCAGATGAAGCAATAAGAGGCAGTTTGGTAGTAATAGCCCATGGTAATCACAGAGGCAGTAACTGAGTACCAATAAAGTTGTCACAAGGTATGTTGCCCCATTTCCAGTAGGGATAAAGATCAAGTACAGCAGTTGGAAAAAACTAGCTCTGACCTGCAAGGCAGTGCTTGCTTGCCAGATCCTTCCGAAGTCTGGCTGCTGTGGTCATTCTGCAATCATCTTCCTTTAATTGTTATATGGGATCTGGACCTTTGAGAGCAGCCGTAACTTGTGCAACTTTCAGCTAAACTTGCCTTGAAAATACTGCCAGGCAGAGACCACCCTTGCTGATGACGCCCTTCATCTGTAGTATAAAGTCTTGACAGTGAGCTATTAAATAAATATTCAGCCTGACTGCTTTTTGAGAGGGCATCCTGCACTTGCGCTGTTTGGCTTTTTCCTTATCAACCTTCTGAGCCTACAGAGAGGTCTGGGTTGTTTTGCGGGATGGGGGGGAGCGGGGTGAGGTACCTTCATTTGCTGTGAAAGTCACTGGAAGTCGATGGCCACCAGCAAGGAAATACAAGCTTTACTCTGGAAACGCTTTGGAGTCGGTTACTTTTATTAAGCGAGCTGGTGGCTCGTTTTCCCACTTACATTGAGGCAAGGGTTTGCAGGAAAATAAAGCATTTACTATTTTTCAGATGCCCCTGAAATCCCTTGCACTTTCTAGTGTCCAGAGTGAAGAAATAGTCTCAATTTAAAGCATCCCTATCTGAGAGAGAAGTTAAACTCCTCCTCCTCTGATATTTCTAAAGCTTTTTCTATTCTTCTCTGAGCAGGGGCAGGTGGCTTTTATTTGAGCTCTAGCTGGATTCCAGCTTCTTTGCTCCACTTGCATGATTTCATCTAACACATTCCTCTGGGGCTGCGAGAACTTCACGCTTCCATCTCAGCCTAGAGGTGAAAGCAACAAAAAGAAGTTACACCATATAATTATGGTTATTATGCCAGTTAATAGCGCTCTTCATAGCATAAACACTATTAGCACTAGTCACTGTCGGGAATAGCTGCGTCTCCAGCTCCGCTCTTGCTGTTGGAGGCTCGGCACAGATCTGAGTCCAAGCCCAGCTCTGAAGAGCAAACCCTGACTGATATCTGCCAGCTCGTGCATGGGGCCAAATCTCTCCCTGGGCTTGGGGAAACTTCTGGATTTTGGATCTCGAGCATGATTAGGGGAGAGTAATGTCGTGCTGAAATGTGTGATCCAAGCAGGCAGACGGCGTTCAGACTTCAGGTCTACCAGCTTTCTTCCTGCTCTTGGAGTTAGTCCATGGCCTTGTCTACAAAAACACGCTTTTAAGCAACTGAGTGTAAGCTCCAGGTTCGAGTACCACAGGTTTACATCCAAACCCTCTCTCTTGTCATGCATTTTTCCCATCCAAATGCCAGGCAATATTCTAGTGCTAACAGTCTGCTTTCTCTCCCGCTTCTGTCTCGACAGTAAATTGCTTTTCTGGTAGTCTACTTTTAAAAAGATGAGATAAATACACATACATTTCAACACAAGTTTCAAAACAACTCCCTTGGGAGGGAAAAAAAAGGATCAGAGGTGGCAATGTTGTGATAGAACATGGATTTAGTTAATTGGATCTAGCTATTTGCACCATCTTTCGCTAACTGCCTGTGCCAGTCCCAGGCTGGGAAAGCAATTTAACTCATTGCCTGTGAAAAATGAAATGACAGCAGCTACTTGAGTGAACTTTCACATTAACGAAGCATGATCTGGTCTTGATCAAAGACTTTATGTTCCTGGAGGACCAGAGTTCAAGCAGTGGTCTCTAATTTTAGGAGAAGAAAAGGCTTATGTGTCATTGCAAGGCAAACCCTTCGGAGTTTGAGCCCAAGCTGAACTTTCATGTCAGCACTGCTAGTGACCCTATACCGAAGCCTGACTTGATCACCTCTTCCTTTAATTCTCACTGTCATATGCTGCCTCCTGCTAAGCTGAATCGGCTTCACCCATTACAGCAGTGAGAAGTGATGTTATCGTTCGTCATTGCTGCTAGGCACTTTTGGATCACGTCATACATCTCACAGGTTGTTGCAACAAAACGAGCTCTGAGGAGCAGGGTTGCGATCCAGGAGAGACAGACACCAGCTTTGGGTGGCAAAACGCCATAAAATTGCCCTTGCAGATCTGGTGTAACCAGATCAACTAATAAACCTCTGGAATGCAGATGCTTTGGTTGATCTGGTCATACCAGAGAAACCGTCTCTTGCAACCTGGATGCCTGGAGTCAAACCATGCAGCTTGCCATGAGCAGCTGATACGAAAGACCACTGTTAGCAATGTATAAATGTGACTGTTGTTGTGCTGAATAATCACTGCGATCTTGTACACTGTCCCCACAACACACCTCCTATAACTTTTTTAAGCATTTGTCACCATAACAATATCGGTTGACGCATCAATGCACCAGGGTGACAATATAAGGGATGGTAGCCGTGGGTATCAGACATTTCTCAAATCTCAGCACCATCAGCGTTGGGTAGAAAGCCATCATGAGTGCTATTAGGAGAAGATAAACATTGTTACAGAGAGATTTGTGGCTCTGCAGATAGAAGCACCAAGCTGGAGTGAAGGAAAATTGTCAAATGCGAGGATGGTCAACGTGAACTAAAGTCCATCCTTTTCCGTTTCACCGCCTCCAACCTTCAGCCTGCCCCAGGAGAAGTCAAACACATCCCTCACAAAGCCTGGCAGCGTTGCTGTCGTCCTCCATCCAGCGTGTCACATCTGCTGGGGCACTGCAGCCTCACCAGGGCTCCCGTTCAACGCTGGGTCTCGCTCTGCAAGCCGAGGCATTTGTGAAAAGTGGCTGGAGATTCTAGATGGTTATAAGTTATTCAGAAGGTCACAGAGATATTCTTTTGCAGGAACCAGGAGACAGAAAATGAGTTCATGTTAAAGACGAAGGGTGCCCTGCGTTCAGGGCTCGTGTGAGTTCCTGGCTGCACCCCAGGTGCGCGGGGTCGCCTAAGGTGAGTCATCTGGGGCTCCGGTTCCCCAGCTGTAAAAGAGGGATAATACTTCTGTTCTCACCTCAGTTTGTCTTCTCTGTTTAGATTTCAAGCTCCTCAGGGCTGTGTCTTGCTACGTGTATGTACAGTTCCTAGCTTAATAGAGTCATGATCCAAACTGAAGCCTCCAGGCACTCCTGTACATTATATCATTGCTAATTTCACGAGAGGTTGCAATCAAATTCCTTTATCGGGCAAAAAAAAAAATCCTAGAAAAGAATAAAGCAAGCTGCTAAAAACTGAGGAACATTTTTGCTGAAGTGGAAATAATGGTACTTTGTCCCAAAATGTATAAAATATGTATTGCAATTAAATTCTCTATTGGCAAATTGCTCTACAATTAAAAAACACAGAAGCTTGAGTGAGGCAATTAGAATAATAGTAGAGTGTTAATTATAGCTTGATGGATTCTGCATGCTGTCAGCAATTACCTTCCAAGTGTGCACTTCTGAACCGACTCCAAATCCACAAAAAGACACCGGCAGAATTAGAAATATCTTCCTTGTTGGCATGCCTTTGCCATTTTAAAATTTGTTTTCATAAATACTTTTGTAAGCTATTTAATTAGATTTAATGAGGTTTGAGGAAGAAACATCCTCCATGCTGTACACAGGCTCCTCTCTAGCAAAGGCACGGACTCGGGTAGGAGGACGAGTGCGACTGTGAGAACGGCCTCCTTTCCTACCAGCTGAATTATTTTCAGTGCGCAGTGATCCTGTGCGAATGCGAGGCGATTCAGACCGGTTTCCAGGAGAGCTTCTTTCAGATATCTTTTTTAAAATGGTTATCGAAGGCTTTCGGATCTCTCTCTCTCCATGGGAAACCCCATGGCTGGACTCTCATCCTTGTCACGGGGCAGGGGAACAGCGGAGGGGCTTTGGGGACGGGCATTTTGGGGATGCATGCTACGGACACGGTAGTCATACCGTGCAAGGTGAGAGTCCTGCATTGAATGGGTGAGATTAAATCAGTGGGGTTTGAGGCAGGGGTTGTAAGAATAATTAAAAATATATTAAAAGTAATTATTAAACATAATTATTAAAAGTAATTATTAAAAGTAATTAAAAAGCTTGGGTGTCGAATTTGAAAACACTAAAAGAACCAAACATTTTTTATTTTCATGATGCCTTCCCCACTGGGCAAGAGAAATCCACGCCATAAAAGTGCCTTAAACTTTGGGTTTCCCACATTGAAGAACTAAAGACATATTTTTTACTTGGCTATATATTTGTGTAAGACTGCACCACTGTCTGTAATACATCTACCCTTCCTGCCTCAGGTTCCCTCCCCCCGGGACAGGAGCTCTTGCTCTTAGTTTGCAAACAGCTTTCAAATAAATGAGAGGACTAAACCTACCTAAGCCATTCTCCTGTTTTCTCCAGTTCTTGAAGGCTGAAATAAGACCCCAAGCCACAATAATGTGATTTTTTTTTATCCTCCCCCCCCGCCCTTGGTGTAACAAAAGCCTAAACCCCAAGTTTTACCTAGTGAAAGCTCCTGTCTATAAATAATGCCTATTGATTCTTCCCGGAAAGATTTAGGGCTGGCCCACACGGTATCTGCAGTGTCTGCGCTGAAAGGTGTGCTTGTCGTCGGGGTCCCAGCGCAAGGCTGTGCGCAGCTCGGGGAGAGCAGGGATCCCGGCACGTTGCCAAGGGCACCAACATCGGTGAGCATCACCCGGGCTCGGCACGCCGGGCGTTTGGTCCCCAGGAAGGTGGGACTCGGTGGGACGGGATGCCTGAAAGTCCTGTTTGCCCCAGTGCTGAGCGGGGAGAAGCTTTTGTGGAGATTGAGTTTTGCCATTTGTCATTAATCTCTGCAATCTGATACGTTCAAAGCTGTCCCAAAGGCCACACAGTTGCAGTGCAGGTGGACTGTCAAGAGTACACAGGGAAGAACGGGGAAATGCTACGCCAGTAATAGTTAACGCTGCTTCTTGCACTTTATGGTCGAGCTTTCAGGTGGGGATGCTAAAATCATAAACTCTTCATCCTGGAGCAAGATCTTGCCCCCATCAATAAACCCAGTTTCTACATTTCATACCATGTCATCTTCCATAGCTAAATTCCTTCCAATGCTTGTGGTCAAGCATTGGAACAGGCTGCCCAGAGAGGTGGTGGAGTCACCATCCCCGGTGGTGTTCAAAAAACATGTAGACATGGCACTTTGGGACATGGTATAGTAGGCATGGTGGTGTTGGGCTGACGGTTGGACTAGATGATCTTAGAGGTCTTTTCCAACCTTAATGATTCTATGATTCCTCCCTCAGGATTTGCCAGACTTCTTTCCCTTTTTCTGATTTCTCTTAGGTACGATTTTTGTCTGGGTATCTTTTCGCCAGCTGCACATGCTGATCCCAGAAGCTGAAGTAGCCAGGAGGCACGGGGGCTGTGGTACAGTCCTCCCCACATTGCTCTCGGGTCCAGCAGATGACTTGGTTGCTGTCTGTGGCAGGCGGCTGGCCATGTAACCTAGAAGATCCCTGTGCATCAGATGAAATTAATTGCTCCATTGATGAATCCATAAGAAATCTAGAAGAAAAGGAGAATAGGCAGGAGAAGAGAAAATCCTCATCCAGAGCTTCCAAAAATGTGTCTCCTCTCACACCTTCCCTCACATCATCAAAGTAGCATTCCATCATCGTGATCACCGATGCTACGGTAGAGGAGAAGGGTCTCGCAAGGTGTTTGCCCGGTTTTGGGACCACAGGCAGGAATACTGAAGCCTAGCCTTAAAAAGCCCCGACTCTTCATCACCCTAAAAGGCTGGCCTGTCATCTCCATTCCTCTTCTGTCAGTTGATGATGATGCTTCAACGCAGCACTTCTCCATGCTGCAGGTGCCCACGTATGGGTATGGAGAGCAGATGTGACTTCATGCTCCTCATGAGACTCGGGGGGCTGCCAAAACTCTGAGTCCTGAGTGGGAAAGAGACATTCCAGGCTTTGACATGGGGCTTTTGCAGCCTGTGGGGAACCCGTGGGCCAAACACGACTTGTTCGGTTGGGCTTACCAGCAAATTCGACATCGCACCCGGTTTCTGATTCAGCTGTCCCGCTCTGCCCTCTAGATGCCACCAATCCAGGTTTGCCACCTTGCTGGAGGTGGCATCTTTGTATGGCTTGGGTACCACTGAGCAAACCTGCATGCAATCCTCCTCGTGTGTGCTATTTTACATGAAGGGATACGCGACTCTCAGAAGATGAGCAGCGTGATTAAAGCATCTTGCGGTGCAATGCCCCGTCCTACTACAAAAAGGAAATATGGCTCCGTCCCCGCGCCGGGGAATAATCTGCAGCAGAGGGATGGAAATCTAATCAAAGGTACTGGAGGCAGGATCAGGCTGTGATATGTGTTTCTCTCCCTAAAATATCACACCTCCTGCTCCCCATGTCACTCCTGGTGCAAGGCTGGGCTGATGCGAGGGGTTGAACCGCATTCCCACCCGTGGGTGCACTGAGCCCACCAAGAGCTTCCTTCCCTAAATGCTGTGCCAGCCACATCCAAACTTGACCAAAGCCAGTTGGGTGCTCTCCACTAAGCTCAGGAGCAGCCTCTGAATTCAGTCTTTGGAGTGTATCGATGCTCTAAGATTAATTTTGCCCGTAATAATCTTGCTGCAGCTAACGAACGAGTCGTGCTTCCACCCATTTTGGACTGCATGCTCCCTTACATCTGGTGTGCGCTGGGCTTTCAAAAACAGGGGGAAATTTGGGAAGCGGAACCTACTGCTTAGGTTTGGTCTGAAACACGCGTGAATAATTAATCCACTCTTACCACTCCACGGGCTTGTGGCGGGACACGCGTGTCCCTCGGGACTGAGGCCCCTCAGCTGCTTCGTGGCGTCGGGGGAAGGGGCACATCGGGGTGTGGGGGAGCCCCCAGGCCCTGGTCTTGCAGCAGATTGTCAACATCTACGGGAGGGAGATTTTTAAATCGCTTTCCTCGCGGCGGAGCGGGGAGGGGGGAGGGCGGGCGCGGCCCCTTTAAGAGGGGCA